>JAZAVI010000803.1:0-45878 GCA_036326025.1 Chrosomus eos
CAGTGGCTCCCTAGGACCAGGATTGAGATCCACTGCCTTAAAGGGTTAAACTCTTTTCACTGTAACAGACACACTCTCTCTCACACACACACACACACACACACACACACACACACACACACACACACACACACACACACACACACGTCAAGTCACTTACATTTTAGATGCAATATTGACGGTTTTTCTGTTTCAGCAGCGAAAATAGTTAAACAAAGATCACAGCAGAACCATTGCTCATCTCACAGCAACATGTTTTCGCATTACTGAATGATTCAGCATTTTGGACAAATTGGTTTACTCAAAGATTCAATTAGGGTTGTGCCGATAGACGATATCATAGTTAAGCCAGCATCGCGACCCCCCCCCCCCCCCCCATGTTTCCATGGTGACGCGTCATGCTTGGCACGTGATTCACCACAGCCAAAATAGCGCTGTATGACATGTAACGTTAGCGCTTTTATTTATAAATATTAACAAACCTGGTTACCATGTCATCAACTATCTTCTATTCTGATTCTCAAATGTGTGTAAGTGAGTTTGTTTTGTCGTTTAAAAAACAGTTTCTCCCGAAATACATGGCCGGTGAACTGGGAGAAGAATAGAGTTAACTTTAAGTTCCTTACACTGTGTGTCTGATATGAATAAAATCCGTCGGCAAATATATTTGAATGGGTTGTTATTGCTGCTTCCATAGACACCATTGTGTATTTTACAAACTATAAATGTATTGTTTTGCTATAAATTATATGCATTTAAATGTCTGAAACCTAAAATAAACATTATGTGGTTAAAAACACTGAATAGTAGTGATATAATATGACAAGCACTGAACGCGTCTGTCTCTGGCTCAGCGCCAGCCACAGCGCGAAAGCACAGTCTGGATCTGGCTGCTCTGTCACGTGTACATTGTACATCATGTACATTCGCTCCTAGTGGTCAGCTGCTGCAGACTCAGAGCGTGCCGAAATCAAAATGGCTGATGAGATGTAGAGGAAAATATCTCCGCGTTGTGCCTATGCCCCTTAGCTGTTCTAAATCCACTGTAAAACACAGCTTTGCGGGGCTTATTGCTTAAGTGAAAAATTAAAACGTTAGCCCCGCCCCTCCCGATATCATCGTCCATCGCGATGTTTCACTGTACACATCGTCTGATGCCAAATTGGTAGACATCGCAAACCCTAGATTCAATGACCAATCCATACCTGTCTCATTCATGAATGACTCAGTCGTTCGAACGAATCGTTTGAACGAATGAATCAATGACTCGCTCATTAAGACGGTAGCCTGGCGACACCTAGTGACGGTTCAGTGTTATGTTTAAAAGTATCATTCTTTCCAACGATTTTTAATTGACTCATATTTAAAACAATCTCATAACATCTTTTAATGCATTGTTATTTTTCAATGTAAATGATGTAATTTGATCAGCCCTACCTAGGGTAACAGCCACATAGTATCTTATTATTCTAAATAATTGAATTTATTGATCAAATTTACAAATTAAAATGAAAGATGAAGCATACATTTAATAAGACTGGACTAGGGGTGCCTTGCAGATATTACAATTATGCACTTTTAAATATACCATTGCCACCCACCGTCAATTTGGTGTGTGTGTGTGTGTGTGTGTGTGTGTGTGTGTGTGTGTGTGTGTGTGTGTGTGTATGTGTGTGGGTTGGTTTGTGTGGGTTGGTTTATGTGATTTATGAGGACACAAATTTGTATAATGACGTGTATTACACTGGTATTACAACTTATGGGTGGTTTATGAGGACATTTCAAAAGTCCTCATAAATCAAATGGCTTGAAAAACATAAAAAACAATGTTTTATTAAAAAAATTTAAATGCAGCATGTCTGTTATATGCCTTTACTTTATTAAAAAAACGTATTTAAAAAATACAAGGCTTAAGACATTTATTTCCTTTTTTAATGAAGGCCAAACCCCACTCCCCCTCCCCTCCCCACACTCACAGACACACACACACAGAGAGCAGGCACATAGCCCCACTCCCCCTCCCCCTCCCCACACTCACAGACACACACACACAGAGAGCAGTCACAGAGACGTAGGCTCAGAGAGAAATGACCATATTCAAACCAAAATATCTGACTTCCTCTTGGTTATTGCTAATGACTGTAAATTAGAAAGTTGTCTGGCTGGAGGAGAACTATATAAATACAGATTTTTGTAACTCTAGATGAAACTAACCCGCCCACTTTTGTCAAAAGGTGGCGCTACTGAGTCCCTGCACCACGCCCATTTCTGAAACTATGCACATGTCACCTGGCTAATAAATATGATCTGTCTGTCGAGTTTCATGCAATTTTAAGCAATTTCAGGCATGCTAAGAGTCTCAAAAGCATCCAAAAAGAATATTAAAGTTTGATGGATTGCCACAGCAACAGTTTCAAAGATATCAAGAATCCATTCACAGGTCTTCATCTGCCGTGTATTTACATTATACAGATGAAGTTTGAAGCAAATCGGGTAAAAATAAGAGGGTGATTTCAAAGCATTTTGAAAGTGACACACTTCCTGCTGCCAGTTGGTGGCGCTATAACTTTGACTCACAATAGTCACATCCATATGATCGAGCTCTTACAACGAACACACTGCTGAAGTTTCATCAAGATTAGTTAATGTATGCCGTAGTTATGACACACTTCCCGTTTCACGTTTCTCGCCATAATTTCGTTTCCTCGCCACGCCCAAACCGTTCGAGATATCAAAAATCCCCTCGCAAACTTTCATCCTCAATGTCTTGACTTCACGCTGACCGAGTTTCGTGCCGTGTGTTTGAATTCTCTAGGAGGAGTGTTTCACATTCCTTTGCATGCGTTTTCCAAACAAGCCTAAATAGCCGACTTCCTGTTGGGCTGGGGTAAAAAGTTAGAGTGCGAAGTATATATGAAACGATGAGATCTACATGTGTACCGAGTTTCATATTATTACATGCAAGCGTGTTTGATTTATGGACCATGTTTTCCGACCCCGTTCCAGGGGGCGCTGTCGAGCCCCCCTGCCACGCCCGGGTACCATCTTCAGCCCGGCCCTGATGGCCGCAGGTTCTGACATGTGTGCAAAGTTTCAGGAGTTTTTGAGCATGTTAAGGCCTCCAAAAGTGTCCAAAAGGTAGTAAAAAAAGAATTAGAAGAAGAAGAAGAAGAAGAAGAAGAAGAAATATATATATATATATAAATATAGCTGCGAGCAGCGATTACGGGCCCAAGCCGGTGGCACCGCAACCCTGGTGCACCAGGGTGGCGGTACCGCCGGCTTTGGCCCTTCATCGCTGCTCGCAGCTATATTTATATATATATATATATATATATATATATATATATATATATATATATATATATTATATATATATATATATATATATATATATATATATTATATATATATATATAAAGCCGGTGGCACCGCCACCCTGGTCCCTTTAGGGTTATTGTGCACGACGTGACAAAATATCTGCTCGCTATCTGCCGAACGGCTCTGGTAGTCCCGCTTCAGCACTGATGATGTTGTAGAAATAGTGTGCTCTGGTTGGTCTGGATTATTCAGGATTTATTATTTTATACAGAAATAAGTTATTTATAATTCAGATGAGAATAAAGTTAGTGTTGATTAAAATGAAGGAAAACAAATATATTGATCTGAAATATAGCACATTCATTTTACATTTATTTAGGTTCAATTACCAAATATACAATCTTAATTTAATTTAAAGCAAACAATACATTTAAAATACATGGGTTGTATGCACATTTTTTTTAATAAAAAAATATATATATCCAAAAAGACAAGGCTTAAAAACTCTTGTCACTGTAACAGACACAATCTCTCTCTCAACACACACACACACACACACACACACACACACACACACACACACACACACACACACACACACACACACACACACACACACACACACACACACACACACACACACACACACACACACACACACACGTCAAGTCACTTACATTTTAGATGCAATATTGAATAAGCAGAAAAATCGGATTTTCTGCTCTGAAAATATAAATAAGCATACAAATTGAATAAGCACTTTGAATATTCTAAACAGAATAAGCATTAGTCGCTAATGAATAAGTACTAGTACTTAATGGAATAGATACTAATATCTAAAAAATAAGTACTAGTAGCATGAAAATAGAGACTAGTATGTTAAAATGATTAAATGTTAAAACGGCTTGCCATATTGGCTCAGAGAGAGAGAGAGAGAGAATGACATTTTAGATAATAGCACCTATTAATAGATACTAGTATTTATTCAATAAATACTAGTTCTAAGTCATTACATACTAGTAACTATTAAATAGATACCAGTACTTATTCATTAGCTACTAATACGTATTCAAAAGAATATCTAAAGAATAAGCACTACTATCTAAAGAATAGGCACTAGTACTAAAGAATAAGCACTAGTCGCTAATGAATAAGTACTATTACTTAATGGAATAGATACTAGTATCTAAAAAATAAGTACTAGTAGCATGAAAAAAGAGACTACTAGGTTAAAATGATTAAATGTTAAAACGGCTTGCCATATTGACTCAGAGCATCAAAAGCATCAAACAAGAATATTAAAGTTTGATGCGTTGCCACAGCAACAGTTTCAAAGATATCAAGAATCCCTTCACAGGTCTTCATCTGCAGTGTATTTACATTATACAGATGAAGTTTGAAGCAAATCGGGTAAAAATAAGAGGGTGATTTCAAAGCCTTTAGGAAGTGACACACTTCCTGCTGCCAGTTGGTGGCGCTATAACTTTGACTCACAATAGTCACATCCATGTGATCGGACTCTTACAGCGAACACACTGCTGAAGTTTCATCAAGATCAGTTAATGTATGCAGAAGTTATAACACACTTCCTGTTTCAATTATTCGCCATAAATTCGTTTCCTCGCCACGGCCAAACCGTTAGAGATATCAAAAATCCCCTGGCAATTTTTCATCCTCAATGTCTTGACTTCATGCTGACTGAGTTTCGTGGCGATTGGTTGAATTCTCTAGGAGTAGTATATCGAATTCCAGGGGCATACGCTTTCAAACAAACCATAATAGCCGACTTCCTGTTGGGCTGGGGTAAAAAGTAAAAGTACAAAGGATATATGAATCGATGAGATCTATATGTGTACCAAGTTTCATATTATTACATGCAAGCGTGTTTGATTTATGGACCAAGTTTTCGGACCCCGTTCCAGGGGGCGCTGTCGAGCCCCCCTGCCACGCCCGGGTACCAGCTTCAGCCCGGCCCTGATGGCCGCGGTTTCTGACCCGTGTGCAAAGTTTCAAGAGTTTTTGAGCATGTTAAGGGCCCCAAAAGTGTGCTAAGAATCTCAAAAGTATCCAAAAAGAATATTAAAGTTTGATGCGTTGTCACGGCAACAGCATCTAAGATATCAACAATCCTTTCACAGGTCTACATCTGGCGTGTGTCTACATTATACACATCAAGTTTGAAGCAAATCGGGTAAAGCCTGTTTGATTTATGGACCAAGTTTTCGGACACCCGTTCCAGGGGGCGCTGTCGAGCCCCCCTGCCACGCCCGGGTACCAGCTTCAGCCCGGCCCTGATGGCCGCGGTTTCTGACCCGTGTGCAAAGTTTCAAGAGTTTTTGAGCATGTTAAGGGCCCCAAAAGTGCGCTAAGAATCTCAAAAGTATCCAAAAAGAATATTAAAGTTTGATGCGTTGTCACGGCAACAGCATCTAAGATATCAACAATCCTTTCACAGGTCTACATCTGGCTTGTGTCTACATTATACACATCAAGTTTGAAGCAAATAGGGTAAAGCGTTTGTTGGTATATGGGACCAAATTGTCGGACCGTTCAAGGGGGCGCTGTCGAGCCCCCTGCCACGCCCGGGTCCAGTTCAGCTGGCCTGATGGCGCGGGTTTTTCTGTGTGCAAAGTTTCAAGAGTTTTCGAGCACGTTAAGAACCCCAAAAGTGCCCGAAAGCATAAAAAAGCATGAAAAAGCTTAAAAAAGGAATATTAATGTTTGATGCATTGCCATGGCAACAGTGTCTAAGATATCAATAATCCTTTCACAGGTCTACATCTGGCATGTGTCTACATTATGCACATGAAGTTTGAAGCAAATCGGGTAAAAATAAGAGGGTGATTTAAAAGCATTTTGAAAGTGACACACTTCCTGCTGCCAGTTGGTGGCGCTATAACTTTGACTCACAATAGTCACATCCATGTGATCGGGCTCTTACAACGAACACACTGCTGAAGTTTCATCAAGATTAGTTAATGTATGCAGTAGTTATGACACACTTCCTGTTTCACGTTTCTCGCCATAATTTCGTTTCCTCGCCACGGCCAAACCGTTCGAGATATCAAAAATCCCCTCGCAAACTTTCATCCTCAATGTCTTGACTTCACGCTGACCGAGTTTCGTGCCGTGTGTTTGAATTCTCTAGGAGGAGTGTTTCACATTCCTTTGCATGCGTTTTCCAAACAAGCCTAAATAGCCGACTTCCTGTTGGGCTGGGGTAAAAGGTTAGAGTGCGAAGTATATATGAAACGATGAGATCTACATGTGTACCGAGTTTCATATTATTACATGCAAGCGTGTTTGATTTATGGACCATGTTTTCGGACCCCGTTCCAGGGGGCGCTGTCGAGCCCCCTGCCACGCCCGGGTACCATCTTCTGCCCGGCCCTGATGGCCGCGGGTTCTGACATGTGTGCAAAGTTTCAGGAGTTTTTGAGCATGTTAAGGCCTCCAAAAGTGTCCAAAAGGTAGTAAAAAAATAATTAGAAGAAGAATAATAATAATAAAATATAGCTGCGAGCAGCGATTACGGGCCCAAGCCGGTGGCACCGCAACCCTGGTGCACCAGGGTGGCGCTACCGTCGGCTTTGGCCCTTCATCGCTGCTCGCAGCTATATTTATATATATATATATATATATATATATATATATATATATATATATATATATATATATATATATATATATATATATAAAGCCAGTGGCACCGCCAGCCTGGTGCCTTTAGGGTTATTGTGCACGACGTGACACAAAATATCTGCTCGCTATCTGCCGAACGGCTCTGGTAGTTCCGCTTCAGCACTGATGATGTTGTAGAATTAGTGCGCTCTGGTTGGTATGGATTATTGGGGATTTTTTAATTTATGCAGAAATAAGTTATTTATAATACAGATAGAGAATAAAGTTAGTGTTGATTAAAATGAAAGAAAACAATTATATTGATCTGAAATATAGCACATTAATTTTAAATTTATTTAGGTTCAATTACCAAACATACAATCTTAATTTAATTTAAAGCAAACAATACATTTAAAATATATGGGTTGTATGCACATAAAAAAAAAAAGAAGATATATCCAAAAAAGACAAGGCCTTAAAGCAGTGGTTCTCAATCTTGGTCCTAGGGTGCCACTGCTCTGCACATTTTATATGTCTCCTTTATCTGACACACCCACTTCAGTTAATAAAGCTCTTTCCTAACGAGCTGATGATCTGAATCAGGTGTGTTAAATGAGGGAGACATACAAACTATGCAGAGCAGCGGCTCCCTAGGACCAGGATTGAGATCCACTGCCTTAAAGGGTTAAACTCTTTTCACTGTAACACACACACACACACACACACACACACACACACACACACGTCAAGTCACTTACATTTTAGATGCAATATTGACGGTTTTTCTGTTTCAGCAGCGAAAATAGTTAAACAAAGATCACAGCAGAACCATTGCGCATCTCACAGCAACATGTTTTCTCATTACTGAATGATTCAGCATTTTGGACAAATTGGTTTACTCAAAGATTGACGATATCATCGTCCATCGTGATGGCTGACAGACATCACGATGTTAAAGTCCCCATGAAATCAAAATTGACCATACTTACTTTGTTTGCCTAAATTGATCGTTTTGTGGTGAACAATTCATCCGTGCAAGTCAATCCACACAAAAAAATGTTTTGGCTTCGTAATCTTTAATCAAATTCTGAAAATGCCCCTCCCCTCTGCACTGGAGGACCTTGCCCGATGACGTAGGCTTGATGGTTTGGGTGTCTGCTTAACATCCGTAATCACGCCCCTCCAACTGACAGTAGACAGGCACACAGCGTGTGAAAGGAGAGATGGCGAGGAGGTGCATTTTTCTAGATCCAATCAGGTGCTAGTTGGAAAAAAAAAGCCACGCTCACTATTTTGCCTCATAAGTATTCCGTTTCTCTCGGAAATACGTCACAGCACTGGAGAAAAGCCGTTTGCAACTTCCGGTTCATGGGGACTTTAAGCAAAGAACGTATATTTACAAGAAGTGAAAGCCAATAGAACGTTCCATTGCAACACCAGCGCCCAGCAGCAGCGCTACGCTTCCGCCATTTTGGGGTGAAAGCCATATATTTAGCCCAGTGCAGAGGTCATTTTTAGGTTGAAATAATTATGTAAAAAGAGGAGGCAGCGCCAGATTTTTTAACGCAGGTGCCGAGGGGGTGCTAGATCATTGACAGGGGGAGCTGCGCACTTATAGCCTATATTGTGCTACTATTATTAAATGAGCAAAACTTCGATATTTAATATTCAATCATTTTAATTATCACAACTAAAGTTTTAATTTTACTAAATTGAATAAGAACAACATTCAGCATTCAATCAAATATATTTAAAGATGTATTATTTATAATGTTATTTCAACATAATATCTCGTTATTTCAACATATGTGAGTGTGCAACATAATCAGAGAGTAGCCTATTTCTTTTCGTTTGGAATAGTTTCGTTTAAATATTTAGTTGCAAGCTTTCTATATTTCTCATGTCTGAGGCATATTTCGGTTAATTTATGATGAGATTCGCTCAAGACAAGCGCCGGCGCCGGATGTCATGATTATGTCTGCTATATTTGCCATTTATTAAATCCAGCCGATTAAATTTAAAAAAAATAAAAATAAGATAGAATTTATACAAAACGAAATTAATTTTAAAGAAAGGCTTTCTACAAAACACAGCGTAGGCTAATGAGTCAAAATCATGTATGAGCCACTTCATGTCTCCCGATATCATACTCATGCTGTTCACTTTTCATAATCAATATGGGGAAAAAAACATTATAATATTTGAACAAATATGAAACTAAATGCGCTTATTTAATGGCTACAACAACACGTAGCCTATACAGTAGTAGGCCTACAAACTCTCTATTTGTACAACTATTAGGCCTATACAACAGCAATAGAAACAGCTTTACAGTAAACTTCTTATATCGTATATTAATGACCGTTAAAGCAAGACTATGTAAACAAAAACACACAGCCACTGTACAAAATTGTGGCAATTATAGGATAACGGACACAGCAATGCATAATGTTCCATAAGATCATCATGTTTGTAGCATGATCCAGGGGATTAAAACGTACAAAATATATTTCAGGCCAAGTGAAGTTGGTAACTAATAATAGTAGTAAATGTGTAAAGTTGCATAAAATGGAAATATTCTATAATGCAAGAAAAAACTACCTCAAAAAACTGTTATCTGTGCTGTTGTCCAGTAACTCCCGTTGGAATATTCATCCCAAAATGGCGGCCGCGCTCCCGAAGCGCCACCTAGTGGCTGTTACCAGAAAAGCATCAGAGTTTCGCCTCTTGTGCCTCTTTGCTTTAAGCCAGCATCGCGATCCCCCCCCCCATGTTTCCATGGTGACGCGTCATGCTTGGCACGTGATTCACCACAGCCAAAATAGACATGTAACGTTTGCGCTTTTATTTATAAATATTAACAAACCTGGTTACCATGTCATTAACTATCTTCTATTCTGATTCTCAAATGTGTGTAAGTGAGTTTGTTTTGTCGTTTAAAAAACAGTTTCTCCCGAAATACATGGCCGGTGAACTGGTAGAAGAATAGAGTTAACTTTATAGTTACTTACACTGTGTGTCTGATATGAATAAAATCCGTCGGCAAATATATTTGAATGGGTTGTTATGGCTGCTTAGTGCTTCCATAGACACCATTGTGTATTTTACAAACTATAAATGTATTGTTTTGCTATAAGTTATATGCATTTAAATGTCTGAAACCTAAAATAAACATTATGTGGTTAAAAACACTGAATAGTTGTGATATAATATGACAAGCACTGAACGCGTCTGTCTCTGGCTCAGCGCCAGCCACAGCGCGAAAGCACAGTCTGGATCTGGCTGCTCTGTCACGTGTACATTGTACATCATGTACATTCGCTCCTAGTGGTCAGCTGCTGCAGACTCAGAGCGTGCCGAAATCAAAATTGCTGATGAGATGTAGAGGAAAATATCTCCGCGTTGTGCCTACGCCCCTTAGCTGTTCTAAATCCACTGTAAAACACAGCTTTGCGGGGCTTATTGCTTAAGTGAAAAATTAAAACGTTAGCCCCGACCCTCCTCCGATATCATCGTCCATCGCGATGTTTCACTGTACACATCGTCTGATGCCAAATTGGTAGACATCGCAAACCCTAGATTCAATGACCAATCCATACCTGTCTCATTCATGAATGACTCAGTCGTTCGAACGAATCGTTTGAACGAATGAATCAATGACTCGCTCATTAAGACGGTAGCCTGGCGACACCTAGTGACGGTTCAGTGTTATGTTTAAAAGTATCATTCTTTCCAACGATTTTTAATTGACTCATATTTAAAACAATCTCATAACATCATTTAATGCATTGTTATTTTTCAATGTAAATGATGTAATTTGATCAGCCCTACCTAGGGTAACAGCCACATAGTATCTTATTATTCTAAATAATTGAATTTATTGATCAAATTTACAAATTAAAATGAAAGATGAAGCATACATTTAATAAGATTGGACTAGGGGTGCCTTGCAGATATTACAATTATGCACTTTTAAATATACCATTGCCACCCACCGTCAATTTGGTGTGTGTGTGTGTGTGTGTGTGTGTGTGTGTGTGTGTGTGTGTGTGGGTTGGTTTATGTGATTTATGAGGACACAAATTTGTATAATGACGTGTATTACACTGGTATTACAACTTATGGGTGGTTTATGAGGACATTTCAAAAGTCCTCATAAATCAAATGGCTTGAAAAACATAAAAAACAATGTTTTATTAAAAAAATTTAAATGCAGCATGTCTGTTATATGCCTTTATTAAAAAAACGTATTTAAAAAATACAAGGCTTAAGACATTTATTTTCTTTTTTAATGAAGGCCAAACCACACAGCAGTGAAATGGTTAATCTAGCCCCACTCCCCCTCCCCTTCCCACACTCACAGACACACACACACAGACAGCAGTCACAGAGAGGCTCAGAGAGAAATGACCATATTCAAACCAAAATATCTGACTTCCTCTTGGTTGTTACTAATGACTGTAAATTAGAAAGTTGTCTGGCTGGAGGAGAACTATATAAATACAGATTTTTGTAACTCTAGATGAAACTAACCCCCCCACTTTTGTCAAAAGGTGGCGCTACTGAGTCCCTGACCAAGATCAGTTAATGTATGCTGAAGTTATGACACACTTCCTGTTTCACGTTTCTCGCCATAATTTTGTTTCCTCGCCACGGCCAAACCGTTCGAGATATCAAAAATCCCCTCGCAAACTTTCATCCTCAATGTCTTGACTTCACGCTGACCGAGTTTCGTGCCGTGTGTTTGAATTCTCTAGGAGGAGTACTTCAAATTCCTTTGCGTGTGTTTTACCAACAACCCTAAATAGCCCACTTCCTGTTGGGCTGGGGTAAAAAGTAAGAGTGTGAAGTATATATGAAACGATGAGATCTACATGTGTACCGAGTTTCATATTATTACATGCAAGCGTGTTTGATTTATGGACCATGTTTTCGGACCCCGTTCCAGGGGGCGCTGTCGAGCCCCCCTGCCACGCCCGGGTACCATCTTCAGCCCGGCCCTGATGGCCGCGGGTTCTGACATGTGTGCAAAGTGTCAGGAGTTTTTGAGCATGTTAAGGCCTCCAAAAGTGTCCAAAAGGTAGTAAAAAAATAATAATAATAATAATAATAATAAATAATCCTTAGGAAAACAATAGGGCCTTCGCCCTTTGGGCTTGGGCCCTAATAATCCTTAGGAAAACAATAGGGCCTTCGCCCTTAGGGCTTGGGCCCTAATTATAAATAATCCTTAGGAAAACAATAGGGCCTTCGCCCTTTGGGCTTGGGCCCTAATAAATAATCCTTAGGAAAACAATAGGGCCTTCGCCCTTAGGGCTTGGGCCCTAATAATAAATAATCCTAAGGAAAACAATAGGGCCTTCGCCCTTTGGGCTTGGGCCCTAATAATCCTTAGGAAAACAATAGGGCCTTCGCCCTTAGGGCTTGGGCCCTAATAATAAACAGAGCAATTCCAAGAGGGTCCTCACACCATCGGTGCTCGGGCCCTAAATATTCAGACTGATCTCATGAAATGGGCGTGTTTTATGGGCTAATATTACCCACAATCCACTTTTGCAAAGGAAAATGCAGAGTTTGTGATGACGCACGTTTTTATACATAATACATATTTTAGTGTGCAGTATAAGCAGCCGAATATGGACGTTACCTTTTCAGTTTTTCCTGACCAATGCAACAATTATTCACACTAACGCTGCGTTTGAAATCAAATACTTCCCTACTAGTACGCCAAAAACAGTACGCCTGTTACGAACTGCTCCGAGACACAAAAGTTGAGATCCAAAAGCAGCTTTAATAGGGGCAATCCAGACACGTAATCCAATAAGCAGGCAAAAGCTCAAAACACTGCTAGGTAGTTGTGGAGGCTATCCTATAAGCCTTGGCATAGATGGCATGGTGTTCTCAACGCGTAACAGAAAATCCTGAGTCAAAACATTTGCTCTCTTTGGGTGGTGTTCCCGTTTATTATATAAAAGTAAAAAAGAGATAATTTACATACACTGGTACTTCACCCAGTGCTAAGTAATAAAGTGCTGTCGTGCTATTGGTAAAATAGGTGCTCAAAGCTACGGTAAGAACCGTGTGTTCCTCGCCATCCACACCTTTTCCTAACTGATTGCCACACCTGTAAATATACTTAACTCCCAATGATCACACCTAGTGCAACACTCCCACCAAGTGGCTAGAATAAGTAATAGCAATACTAATAGAAAAGGTGAAGGTATAAATGGCTCCTACACACCGGCCCCATAATTGTGAATATTTACTTAAAACCACAATTATCCAGATTACCCATTTTAAACTAAAGGAGTCATTTGTGCAATGCTAATCTAAGTGAAATCTTCTTCTCTTGAGCTTAGAACATCTGTGGTCAGATCATAGTCAGGACCTCATCTGTGACACTTCGACTTCCATCAAAAGGCAGATCTTCGTTACAGGCCGTTCCAGCTGACCCGTTTTTGTTTTCAACAGCACTGAGCGGACGAAGCCTTTGTCAGGGTACGTCTGCATAATTTTGCCCATCAGCCAGGACCCTTGTGGAGCGACAGGATCCATAATGACCACAATATTCTCCAACAGAAAAGCTTTTTTTTTGGTCTCATCCACTTCTGTCTCTCCTGGAGTAGCGGTAAGTATTCCCTCACCCAGCGTTTCCAAAAGAGATCAGATAGAAACTGCACCTGCCTCCATCTTTTCTTCAGATACAGGTCATCCTTACAAAAGAGCCCAGGAGGGAGGTGTGGCTTTGACTTTAAAGGGTTAGTTCACCCAAAAATGAAAATTAAGTCATTAATTACTCACCCCCATGCTGTACCAACCCCGTAAGACCTTCGTTCATCTTCGGAACACAAATAAAGATATTTTTGATTAAATCTGAGAGCTGGGTCACTGCTACATAGGCTGCCTAAGGGAATGAAACTTGACGGCCCAGAAAGTCATTGAAGAAAATGTTGAAGTATTCCATGTGCCTACAGTGGCTCCACTATAAGTTTATCAAGCGACGAGAATACTTTTTGTGCGAAAAAAACAACAAAAATAACGACTTTATTCGACTATTCCATTGCTTCCATGTGGGCCTGAGACGAGACTTCAAGAGATTTCCACGACGCATGCGCGAGAACTGACGCTCTTCTTCTACAACTATGTACAGCGCGCGTCTTCCTCTGCTTGTAAGACGCGCGCTGTGTAGTAGAAGAAGAACCTCCGTTCTCGCGCATGTGTCCTGGAAATCTCTTGAAGTCTCGTCTCAGGCCCACATGGAAGCAATGGAATAGTCGAATAAAGTCGTTATTTTTGTTTTTTTCCACACAAAAAGTATTCTCGTCGCTTGATAAACTTATAGTGGAGCCACTGTAGGCACATGGAATACTTCAACATTTTCTTCAATGACTTTCTGGGCCGTCAAGTTTCATTCCCTTAGGCAGCCTATGTAGCAGTGACCCAGCTCTCAGATTTAATCAAAAATATCTTCATTTGTGTTCCGAAGATGAACGAAGGTCTTACGAGGTTGGTACAGCATGGGGGTGAGTAATTAATGACTTAATTTTCATTTTTGGGTGAACTAACCCTTTAAGAGTAGGATGTGGTTGGGTGTAAGTGCTTCAAGGTCATTCGCATCATCAGAGGCCTTTGTGATGGGACGACTATTGAGAATGGCTTCGACTTCACAAAGAATGGTATGAAACCCTTCATCATCCAGTGTTTGGAGTCTGAGCGTGGAAGAGAGGACCCTTTTCACAAGACGAATAAGACGCTCCCAAACTCCTCCATGGTGAGACCCGGTTGGAGGGTTAAAGGACCATGTCAGATCACTCTGGAGTAAGGCATGCTGAATCTTCTGGTGGTCTAACTCAGCAATGGCTTCCCTTAACTCCCGCTCAGCTCCTATGAAGTTGGTGCCATTGTCTGATGTCAGGTGTGTCACTTGACCTCTGCGACACATGAAACGGGGAATGGCATTTATGCATGAGTCAGTGTCTAAAGCATAAGCAACTTCGAGAGGAACTGCCCTACTCGCCATGCAGGTAAAGAGAACGCCGTAGCGCTTTACTCTGCCCCGGCCCTTCTTCACCTCCACTGGTCCAAAGTAGTCGACTCCCACATTTGTGAAAGCAGGTAAGTCTGGCACAATTCTCTCTACTGGTAGGTCAGCCATTTTCTGTTCCCCAGTCTTCCCTTGGAGGCGGCGACAAACTACACACTCAGAGAAGACTTTCCTGCAAGCAGAATTGGCATGAGTAATCCAGTATTGCTTCCTGAGAGAAGAGAGCATGTGATTTCTACCTGCGTGACCCAGCTTTTGATGGATATGCTTTAAGATGAGTTTGGACACATGTTGCTCTTTAGAAAGAATGACAGGATGTTTTTCAACTTCAGGCATGGCAGCCCTACTAAGCCTTCCTCCCACACGCAGCAATCCATCCTCCAACACTGGGTCCAACTTGTAGAGGTCGCTGTTTCGTTTGACAGATCCTCCATCTTTCAAAACAGTAATCTCATCGGAAAACCTCTCTTGCTGGGAAAAGCAGATGATGGCACCTTCTGCCCTGTCAAGGTCACCCGCCATCAGTGACTGTCCACGAAGTGCCAATTTTTCCCTTTGCATTTCGGCATAAAGATGGTCGTTTCTTCGGCCTCCCTTATCGTGGCCAATGCTTTCGGAGGCTTCAAGAACCTTTCTCCTTTGGGACAAGGTTAGAAGCACATCTCTGAGTCTGAGCATCCATGCCACAGACGTTCTCAGCTTCTTAAAATCTGAAAAGTAGCTTAAAAACACTTTTGTTGCATTCAGTGGACGGTGGGAAACAAAGGCATTCACCAGTGGGTCTTTCTTCACCTCTGGGTCATCCACAGGAATCGGAGGTTGTTCCTTGATGGTCTTAGACCATTCCACTTCCCCCCTCAAGAGAAATTCTGGTCCCTTCAGCCACCGCCTGCATGCAAGGAATTCTTCCTGAATTCACGTCATAGCCTTCTCCATATAAGCTACAGCAATTTTTATTTCATTTCCGAAGTATTCTTTCAAAAGATTCTTTGCTCTCTCATAGCCCTGCCCAGGAGCCATGTTATAGCAACTCCGAACCAGTTTCCTTGGCTGCCCTCTGGTATGTTGCTCAAGGTAATAAAGACATTCTTGTTTATCTGTAGTTTCCTAAATCTGTAGCTCTAATGAAGGCAGCGTACTTAAGTGGATCACCATCAAACTCTGGGATAGCTCGTGGCGGAAGAGAAGCTAAGGCTTGGTTCTAAACCAGCTGAACGATGATGTTAGTTTGCTGTTGCATAAGGTCATACAAAGAAGGGTGTTGAACATTGTCTAGAGAGGAATGATGATGCAACTGTGATTGCATACGTGTGCTCCCTTGTGAGGTCAGTGGCTGAAATCCTGCTGTTAAAGCGTTGGTAAGTCTGGATCTGTTTCCCTGCACTTCAGACTCATGCATGTGGATAGGCCGACTCATTTGTGAGATCAACGGCTGAAGTCCTGTTGGTGCAACGTTAGTGGGTCTGGTTCCAAAGACGTTCCCCCGCGCTTCAGACCTGTGAGAAGATGGTGCATATGACACTGAAGACAAAGAGTTATCAGACCTTACTAAAGACTGGGCTTGTGGAATGTGCGGCCTTTCCTTAGGCCGTACAGCCAATGGCAGAGAATGGTCCTGTTGGAAAGAGACAGTTTTAGGGAGTTGCAAGACAGGAGTTGTGTTAGAATAACTTGATGTTTGTGACTTCAAATGGGCATGAAGATAGGCATTCATGGTATCCTCTCCATTATCCTCTCCATACTCATCCACATCTTCACCACCACGCACATTTTCAAACACAGACAATCTAGCCGTAGCAGCAGCCACCTTGGCCTCAACCTCTAGCTGTTCCTTTTTCCTTTTCAGCTTTGCCTTTTCCATTTGTAAGGCTTCTTCTTCAGTGTCAATATCATGCATTTTTCTCAAAGCAGCTGCAGACTGTAAAAGTGCAGCCCTTTCAGCCTTTGCCTTCAAACGTACAGAAATAATACTGGAAGCCTTTGAATGGACAGAAGAGTGATCTTTATGTTTTTTTGAACCTTTACTTGAAACATTGGATATGCTATCTTCAGGCCTTATGTCAGAATTTGTTAAAGACAGCACATCAAGAGTCTCGTCATCATTTTTAGCAGCAGCATCGGCCAACCATTTCTTTACATCATTCTCAAATGTATTAATTTCCTCTGATTTCTGTGCAAGCCAATGTTGTTGTTTGTCATGTTCAAGATCTGGCATTTCCAGCAAAGTAGTTTGAGTTTCTAAAGCCTCATTGCACAATGTGGTATATTTGTTTAGACATTTCTTCACATCAAACACAGTTTGAGATGTTCTTTTTCCAGAAAAAAGCTCATTAATCCTCTGCTTAATTTTATTAGCTTGCATAAATTGGGATTTTCGTTTTTTTTGCAGATTTTCGTACAACATTGTAAGTCCCTTAGCTGTTAATTTTCATATGCGTTTCCCTGAGTCATCAACAGCAACACTAGACTTATCAGAAACATAATGTTCGTCTGTAGCCACAGAAGCAATTTTGGCTCTATCGGGCAAGGTTTCTTCCTCTCCAATCATCTTTATGCATTAAGCGCATCAAGTTCAAAGCGCTCAAATGAAAACAGCACAATTGACTTTACTTATGCAAAGGAAACCAACAGCACGCACAACACAGTACTTTCAGTTTTACGAAGCAACAACACTGAAACAGTCTTTCATTTCAAAATTTCAAGAGTCCAACTTTTTCCAATTCCATCAGCAGAAGTATATGAAAGTGTACCCACCAGCTTTCCGTGATTGCGATCTGCCTGAGAACTTACAGGTGTTTCAATGACTTCCAAGCCCAGTGACAGGTAAGCAATCCAATGAGATGGGCAATCCTTTCAATATCCAAATGATCAGGACACTCCTGTCCAGTTCGGAAGCGTATCCAAAACGTAAAGGAATCGGTTCTTACTGTGTGGAGGCTATCCTATAAGCCTTGGGATAGATGGCATGGTGTTCTCAACGCGTAGCAGAAAATCCTGAGTCAAAACATTTGCTCTCTTTGGGTGGTGTTCCCGTTTATTATATAAAAGTAAAAAAGAGATAATTTACATACACTGGTACTTCACCCAGTGCTAATTAATAAAGTGCTGTCGTGCTGTTGGTAAAATAGGTGCTCAAAGCTACGGTAAGAACCGTGTGTTCCTCGCCATCCACACCTTTTCCTAACTGATTGCCACACCTGTAAATATACTTAACTCCCAGTGATCACACCTAGTCCAACACTCCCACCTAGTGGCTAGAATAAGTAATAGCAATACTAATACAAAAGGTGAAGGTATAAATGGCTCCTACAGTAGTGATGGCAATTTCAAAACACTGCTTCATGAAGCTTCGAAGCCTTTACGAATCTTTTATTTTCGAATCAATGGTTAGTATGGGATCAAATTCCCGCCGAATGTATTGCGGCCACGGATCAAAATATATTAAGCGTGAATCAAAAAATAACAAGCATGAATAAAAACTTTAAACACATTAAAAAATAGTTTTCACAAAACTTTAACTTGTGTTCATGCTTTCTTTAAAATTATGTTTTCCTTCGTTTTTTTACTGTTGTGCTCTCTTTCATTTTATGCTCATAATTAATTTTTTTTGCTTGTGCTGTTTTTTTCTTCGCTCTTCTTTCCATGTTCTGCGCTTGCTCTTCCAAATGTTGCAGTTCGAGTTTCATGTAAATTAGGGCGGGCTTAAGCGTCACCATTGGTCCACTAGTTCTAGATTGACAGCTCCTCCTCTAGCCAATCAAACGAAGAGGGGAGTTGACGTCACTCGATGCGACTCACGCTACTTATGCTCACTCGTTCAGGGGAAGACATCAGTTTATTTTAAAGGAACACTCCACCGTTTTTTGAAATAGGGCTTATTCACATTCTTTCCTACATTTAGATAGGTGTGCAAATGCATTTTTGTCTCAGTGCATGCATTGTTTTAGTTCGACAGGGTCGGCGCTAGCTTAGCTTAGCACAATGAATGGAATCCTTTGTTGCCAGCTAGCATGTCCTGAGTAAAAGTGATAAAAATAAAAAATAAAACCCACGTAATTACTTCTTGTGGCCTGCGTATTCACAACGAGTACAAATAGCGATGCAGATTAACACTAGGTGATTTCCTAGGCAGATATTGACTTGGGACTATATTAGGGGGAAGCACAGGCGAAGCACTGCTGCTTAGGCAAAGCACTGCTACTTGGGCACATAGATATCACGCAACACATGAAATCCCAAGTAGCAGTGCTTCGCCTAAGCAGCAGTCAGTCAGGGCACCTTTCAAAAGTGCATAAAATCTCAAGGCACCCCAGTGTAAAATATAATTTAAAAACACTGCATAACCCAAATATAAATGCAAATGTCCTGTTTATTTAGACAGAACAGAGCATAATACGAACTGTAAATAACAATAACATCTTTATAGCACTTTTAAAAACCAACCCTGTATCACATGAAATACGTTCTGAGGAAACTATTTTGGAAATTGCAATTACTTTACATGCCAGCATATAAGCAGTGCTATTACGTTGGTCCTTAACCTAATATAGCAGCCTGGTCTAATTGTTAATACGTAAGTATTAATACGTTATTTTCAAAGATAGAAAACGTACGTTTTTGTACGTTTGGATAGATGCTGAAACGTATAATATGGACGTATTTGCAACATTTAAACGTAACATTATTACGTTTTTACAGCTACAAAAACGTAAACTATTTATGTTTATTTCATATCATAAAGATGTATACTTTCACTTTTAAAGATAAATGTAACAAGATCCCCTAATCCTACTCCCAAAACCTAAACATATCCATTTTATACAGATTCAGAATATAAAAAGGATAAAACACTTGGAAAGCGATGTGTAGGTAAATGGCAGTTTTATTAACAATAGCCTATCATTAAAATATATTTTGAGCCACTAATCCTACTCCTACCCCTAAACCTACCAATAACAATTCCTTAAAACTGCGTAGGCTAACACAATTATGAAGAAAAAAACATAACAGACAGACAAGTATACATTTCACAATAATTTATTTATTGCGAAAATGTCAAAACCGGTAACGTTAACATTACCAAAAGTCGTTCACATGATGATGCGTTGCAGTCGCAGTCCTCTCTGGCAGTATTATAGTAGTTGTGTATGAGGTACAGATCAGAATTTAAGTTATTAACGTTAATCCATGAAAATGTTAATCCGATTCGGTTCGCTCTCTGAAGGCGCGTGCGCTTCTCCATTTCAAATGTACTACACCGACTGAAACACGGCATGTCGCAATCTGTGACGAAGCAGGCGAGAGCCAATGAGCGTTTGATATCACGGCCGTAAAACATGTCGTAACGCTTCTTGAAGGCGCAATTTTTGAATTTGAATTCCTCACCAGCGGGATAAATTTCACGTTTGCGGTCGCTGCTGAAAAATGAAGATAAAGATCACTGGATAAAAGGCTGAATCTGGATCTGTTTCTTGCAAACAACGTATGGATTCTAGGATTTGGATTACATCAAGCTAATAAAATGTATCTCTTTTGTGAATGTATCAGTATGTTGTGTTTTATTGGAGAAAATGCCTTTTGTGTAAATACACTAAATACTACAAAATGGTTAAACGATTAAACAATGTATTTTTAAGGTTAAAAGTGGATTCATTTTTAACACCACGCAGGCTAATCCTCCGAAACGAGTTTGCTGCAGAAGGCACAAACAGAGCGAAATGTTAATATTTATGAGTAACATAGGCCTATTACATTAATAAATGCGACTGAAAACTTATTTGATAAGACAGTTGAATGCAATAGAGTAAAAACATTAATGCCACGATTATGCCACGATTATGCATAAATAGTAATATGTACAAATTTCAGGACAAACGTAATATAGCACTACAATAGATTGGCATGTAACGTAATTGCGATTTGCAAAATAGTTTCCTCAGAACGTATTTCATGTGATACAGAGCTGCAACCAACACAGGTTTGCAAAGTAATTCACAAAATAATTAATCAGAGACACAAATGCCATAAAACCGTAAGAGGTGGACCGGTTTGGACTTTGGTTTGTTGTCTGTAAAATATAGGATGGAAAAAGTACCTGCTTTATTGGTTCAATAATTTGTTTTTCTTTTCATTTATCCTTTCACCCCCTCCCTCTATCTTGAAAAATAAAAACATTATTTTCAAATATGTACACTTGTATACGTTTGTTGTAAATAAATCACCAGTGATGTGGTACAACAACAACAGTTGTTTGTTACCTTTTTGTTCAGCACCAAAATAAGATTTAATAGTGGATGTAACCAGCTCATGTCACTTAAAGCAGGAGTGTCTAAGGGTGCTTTCACACTGGGCTCGTTTGCTGCGGTCTAGACTCCGAGCCCCGAGCGCGACTGTTCCCGGCTACCCCCGCAGCGTTGGTCTGGTTTCACACTCAACTAGATTCTATTGAACCCTGGTGTGTTATTACGTCATCACAAACGTGCATGACGCATGATAGAAAACAGAATGCGGGTCAATATATCGTTTTTTTTATTAATTCTGTGCAGCTGAGTGAACAACACAGGTTTACGGTGTGTGTGTGTGTGTGTGTGTGTGTGTGTCGTATAATGTGGGCTTTTGCTGCTTGCAAACTAACTCTTTTGAGGAGACAGTGGATTTCCAAATTTGTTGTCCTGATTCCACACGCTATGCGCGAACACACTGCAGACTCACTCTCGCTCATATCTAAGGTAAATCATCAACACTATCATCCCTTATATTTAACTAAATACATCATAATAAGATAAAACGCATGCACAGGTCACATTACTTCCTGAACAAGTGCGCACCCGAGTCCACATGACAAAATCATAAAGCGTTCACATTATGATTTTGTCATGTGGACTCAGCTGTGCACTGGGGTACCGAAGCCAAGACTACACGGAGGAAGTGGTCTTTGTTCAGTTGCAATCGAAACGTGCCGCGGTTCGGATGAATGTGAAAGCAACATGGACTCGGGTGCGCATTTTTTCGGCAAGTAATGTGACCTGCACATGCGTTTTAGCTTATGATGTATTTAGTTAAATAAAGGACAACAAATTTGGTAATCCACTAATCCACCAAGGAGCAAAGTCTCCTCAAAAGAGTGTTTGCAAGCAGCGGAAAACCACCTTATGCATCACGCATCGCCACACACACACACACACACACACACACACACACACACACACACACACACGACCTGTGTTGTTCACTCAGCGGCGCATAATAGCACCGAATTAATAAAGAACACAATATATTGACCCATGTTGTTTTCTATCATGTGCCGTGCATGTTTGCAATGACAAAATATGCACACAAATGCACCAGGGTTCGACAGAATCCAGTTGAGTTTGAAACCAGACCAACGCTGCGGGGGGCGCCAGGAATAATCACGCTTGGGCCCGGACCAGCAAACAAGCCCAGTATGAAAGCAGCCTGCTTCTGCTCCTAGAGGGCCAATAAGGTATTGCAGAGTTTAACTCTAACCTGATTCAACACACCTGCCTGGAGGTTTGTAGTGATCCTGAACAACTTGATTAGCTGGTTCAGGTGTGTTTAATTTGGGTTGAAGCTAAACTCTGCAGGATATTAACTCCCCAGGAGCAGGATTGGACACCCCTGCCTTAAATTCATTGGGGTTGTAACAACACTTTAAATTATTTAAAAGGATAGGTTACCAAAGATGATAATTGTCATTTACTCACCAACATGCTAGTCCAAACACATGGAAACATATTCATAATAATGAAAATGAACAAAGTTTGTGTAATGAACTGATCATATCAGTTTTGATGTTACTACACTACAGCATACTACAACAAAATCAAACCTCATTAGTTCTTGTGTCATGACATTTGATCAAAAGACTTGCAAGAACCAATGAGGCTTGATATTTATGTAGTAGCTAATACAATAAAACATCATTGTAAACAAAGACTGACATTTTTATCTTTTCATCATACAAAGACATTGTATGATTTCAGAAGACTTTGAATATGACATGCAAATTGAAATAGGTTACTTTTTAGATGCTTACTCTGAAGTCATTGTATGAAAAGATGTCACTATCAATAGGTTTATGATGTGAGTAGTGAGTAAGTGAGTAAATGATCACAGATCACACATTGCCATTTTGGGGAGAGAAAGACTGCTTTAAAATAAATTGACTCACATTCTTATCAAGGCTCTCCAATATTGAAGTCATTTCTGGAATGTCCTCATAACGCTTTGACCGGAATAACTGTATCAGCTTTGAGAGATGACCATCTAGGCCTTCCAAAAAGGACTTGCTCAGGTCCTTTGACACAAGCCTGGTGAACTCTTTGCTGATCTGTAAAAACATAAATACATTTACAAATTGAACAAAGATGCCAGGAAAAAAAAATTCCACTCAACATGAAAGAACTGGTCATATAATCTTAGGATATTAAGTTTGCCCATATCTTCTAATAGAACTGCACAACTTCACAGCCCAAGATTTTCTGATTAGTTCAAAGCACACATAAACAAATAAACACAATTTACCTGTCTCTCTGTGAAAATTGCTGGCCATCGGATTTTCGGATTTTGTGACACTGGTGGCTCCTCATCAACGACTTCTTGTCTTCTCCTCATCAACGACTTCTTGTCTTCTCAAAGAATACGTGCTGCTCATAGCAGCATCAACAAATGTGATGTCTGGAGTCCTCTTCATCATCTCCACAGCCATTTGCTCTCTTTCCTTTTCTAGACTTTCTCGGTCTTTGCCCTGGGGTAGATCTGGTAGAAAATTTGTTTCACACCGTCTTGGTTTCTTGACTTTGTTTCGCTTTCCTCTTGTCTCCCCAAGACCTCTCCTTTCAGAATTCAGTTTCAGTTCCTGACAACCAGCATCTCTCAGCTTTTGTCTGTAGTTGCCCATTTTAAACTTTAAACAAATTTTCCACCCATACCACCCAGATGTGGAGCTTGGCTCTTTGAGACAGGGGTGTTTTTCAATTAAGGCAGCCGCTACACTCTCAATCTCTTCATTCCCAGGATAGGCTTTGTATGAGTATATATTTTCTGCAAGTTTCTCAAGAATTTCAATCTTAATGTCTCTGGGAATTGACAGAAGTGTTCCATCCTTTCGAAATGACTCATTACCTTGTCTTAGCCTCAGCTCCACATCATAAGTAAACACAGGGATGGGAAAGGTGGTTGGCCATGGCTGCGAACGGGCAGCAGATAACTCTGAATGGATGCTGGGTGAAGAAGTTGATGGAGATGACGATTCACCTAAAATTTGAGTGTCTAAACTGGAGTCTGACAATGTTTCTGGAAAGGAGGTGAAAAGGACCTTCAGTGTCACCTTGTCCTTGGGCAGATCAGCTACACAGGTAAGGTTACAGAAATCATGGAATTCTTCATCTTCATATTGAAGGTCAAAATCTTTCAGCTGGAGCTTGCTTTTGAGTTCAAGCTTGAGGCCATCAACAGAATCTGGATCAGGATCAAGTCTAACTTTTTGAATGTTCTGTGCAGAGATGATCACGCAGAACAGCATTGTGAAATAGGAATAGAAAATTCCAGGGTTTCTCTCCAACTGGGGAAAAAGTAAAAAGATGTTATTAATTTGATTGATGATTACATATTTTAATGTGAACACCTAAAAAATCAAATGTACCTTAGTGAAGCAAGAAGGTTTTTGGTGTGATATTTAACTTGCCAGCTCTGACAAAAGGATAAAGTGGATGGTATTCATTAAGCTCCTGGTGTTCCACAACCTGCAGTTCAGAAGTGCAATAACTCGTCAGCTCATAACTTCGCAAATGCTCTATGTACCAGGCTTTGAAGGGTTTGAGGATGAATGACACTTTGTTGTTCACAATTATCATTTTAACAATCTCGCCAAAGTCGGGCAGTCCACTGGTGTGCCCTACAGACAAAAACATTCCCTCCGAGTACTTGGTACCATAGATGCATGCATGGGTTGAAAGAAGTACAGTGTTTATGTTTCCATATTTATGCTCAATGGCCTCCCTCACTGAACGTTCAAGTGTGTCAGGTGAAACGACAGCAACGCGTCCTACTTCTAGATCAGATTTGAAAACACTTGGCAAATCCAAGAAGTAAGCCAAAGCAAGCTGATGCTTTTTGGCCTGAGTGAGCAAGACATTCTTGAAGTTTTTACAATCATGTACAACTCTCTTAAAGAATTTGTGCTTCGCCTCAAAGCGTCCAATAGTCCAAAAATCTGTCAGAGGCCCAAATTGACGAATCATCTCAGGATAGTGTTCCAAGAAGTGATGTTTGGGGAGAATATGGAAATCTGGGAAACACTCTTTGAGCAAACACCTGTGTTCTGAGATTTTGGACTCCAAGTAACACAATGTCTCATCAGAAAATTGTCCAGTAGCTAGGAGCTCAACAATATCTTTTAGATCAAGTAAGATTTGCCAAGTTTTGTCTCCTTCTGGTACTCTGTGACCCATCATCAATGGCAGTAGCCTTAACAGTCCAGTTTTCATGGCTGTTTCCACCAATTGAACGTTTTGACACAAAAGTCTTTGAAATTTGTTGTGGTCTGTTAGTTTTATCAGTAAACTTGAAAGGAAAAGACTTGATGACAGCATTAAGGTCATCTAATGTGAAGTACCTTTTGGAAATAAAGGACTTTATGCAAAGACTTAACTCTGTTGGTACTATACCTTCAAACAGGTCGTGCATAAAATCGGGAGGAAACCCTTGAACTGTCTGAAAATAATTCAGTTTCTTTCTTGAAAGAACAGACCACAGTCTTTCTTTACTCCATTCAGGGAAACCAGTGAATTTATCTTCAATTCATCAAGGGTGTGTTTGTGAGTTTCAATAGTCCTGAGTGAAAACACCCCCTCTCTGACTTCATGCAAGTCAATATCCTTGCGACTAGCTAGGCAAAATCTGCAGAATTTATGAACATTGAAATTTTCTTGGAAGCCAGCTAGCGAGTGGGCCCCCAAGTTGTCCGCTGACACATACAACACAGCACTTGTTCCCAATTTTTGAACATATAATCCTTCCTCTTCAAGGACTTGAATGTCCTTAATAAGTGGTTGAAAAATGGCATCATAGCCATAAATCTTTACATCACTGCTATTACACAGACAAGCCAAATAAATTGTTTGTACAGAAGACCTATACTGTGCTGGCAAGTTTGATATTAACTAATACATTATGCTTTTTTTTGGATGTGCCCAGTGGGTTACATACCTCATAGTCATCTATATACAGCCCAAGTGCAATGTTTAAACTCTCTGAGGAGAGCAAAGGATTCCCTTTGCAGCACCGTCCATCTCTGTATGTTTTAATCTGACCGGACTGGTCAGCAGTTTCCTGCAGGATTTTATCCAAAATGTCATCACGGTTCAACAACTCAGTCAAAACTTCCAAAATTGGAATATAAACAAACTTTCTTTGGGAGGATGGTTCTAAAAAATATTCAACTGGCTCAATTACTTCGAAGTTGTCCTTGTAATAAGTGGTTCTTTTGTATTCGGTTGCAAAAGGTCCAATCTTTGAAAGGGAAGTTAGGGGATTTGTTTTTTTCAACTATCTCAGCTAAGGCAGTAGTCAATTCATTGGTTAATAAACAATTGTGCTTAACCAATACACTTTCAATTATTGAACTCTTGCACAATTGAATAAACACTGCAAAGCTCATTTACAATTTCCTGTGTGGTGGCCTTTGAGACGTGTAAAGTTGTTTGCATGCGAAGTAACAGTGATGCTACTTTGTGTTTAATCAAATCCTGTAGGTCTTCAACATCTATGTCACTATCTACTGTTGAGCAATCTGGGCTGAATGAATGGGTTTCAGAGTCTGCACATTCAGGGTTTGAATCATCAGGAATGCAAGTTTGATACAAGTCTGTTCGAAAATCTTGAAAAGTGCTGTGGCGATGATTCCTACTTTTGTGAGCACGGAAAGTGCTGCACACACTGGTCTGGAAACTACAGTTTTGAAAGGGGCACCTCACTGACTCTTTCTTTTTAATGATTGTTGTAAGATGAGCAAAATACTGTGAAATACTGCAAGCCTCTGAAAAATTACACAGGTCACAGTTCACATTTGATGTTGCTTTAAAGGTCCCCTGACATGGGGTTATTTTATTATTTTATAATGTTTCCTGGGTTGCGCTTATAATGTTAGTATGTTTTTTAGATCAAAATTAGTCATAATTTAGAAATAAAAGGCATTTTTCCTAGCCTGATTTTAGCCTCTGATTTGAACACTCTGTTTGAAGGGGTGTGTCTGCTGTGAGACTTCAGTGTAACCGCCCACTGCTGTGATTGGCTGACATGCGTGCATATGAAATAGCTACATGTGAAAGTCTCTCGAATACTTTTACTACTGCTGCTATTATACGTTTTTACTAATACAGCTATCGAGATTAACGAATCGTGAGAAGTTTTTAAAGTATTTAGATCTATTCCCATCACATACAATGTGTTACAAAGCATTGAGCAAGCAGATGACAGTCTGTTGATCGAGAGACAACGCAATTTCTCACTCTCTCTAATGCTTTCACTAATGCAAATTCAAACACGATGATGTAAATACAGTAAGAGCAGAGCTTCATTGTGCAGTAACGTGCGTCATTGATTTCATAACGAGTTGTCCTGATAAACTCGCGCTGTGTGGAAAAATGTTCTTTGATCGATTTCTGTATATAATTTGTTCACAATTTAAATAAGATTATTTTCATCCTACTAAAAGAAACGTGAATGTGAAGGTGATATTTTAGTCACTGGCTTGACTTACTGATGCATAAACAGTATTGAACGATTTTGAGAGAAAGATTACCTGTCTGAACTTGAACTGTTGCTTGGTAGGTCGATGATTTATTTTCAGACGTTCATCGAGGCCAGCTCTGTATTGGCCCAAGTTGAGGAAACAGTCGTCGGTGAAATTTTTGGACCATCCAAAACTTTGGGAAGTTGTGTCGAGAGAAAATTCTATTTTTATTTCCAGAGAAAATAAAATTAACCCATTGTTTCTTCAGAGGCTCGGATGAAGGAACTAAAAAATACTTTTGTGTTCATTTGTACATCCGAACACCGATCAACTGCCATGCTTCGCTCGTTTGCAAGCCATTATATCTCTCTATTCCACTTTTGTGCTTTGACTGGTCACACGCCATGCTATCTCTCTCCAGGATGATAAACTAAAATCCGTACTTCCTAGCTCGTTTTCTCATGGGCGGGTCAAAGTCTCTTTGCGGGCAAAGCAGAGAAGGGGGAGGTAACATTCCCCCATATGACGTCATATAGGGGGAGATTCAAGATCAGCTCGTCTGAGATCTCATTTTATCACAGGCAGAGAAAGATAGCCAAAACTCAGTTTACACCGACTGAAATTTCTAGACACGAGGGGACCAAATACAGGCTAGGGGAACTAATATTAATGTTAAAAAACCTCAGAAAGTGAAAATTTCATGTCAGGGGGCCTTTAAGCAATTTTGAGGCTTGAAGACATTGATTATGTTCGCAGGTTAAATGCTTCTTCAGAGACAGTTCACTCCTAAATGTGCATACACAATCATCATAGATGCATGGGAGTGGACAGTGACTTGCCTGATGGCAGTGTTTAAGCTTGTAGTGTGTGATTAGGGCACGCTGGTTGGGCGAGGAATATCTGCAAATCTTGCAACACCACCTCATCGATGTCTGCTTCCACTATACTGATCCTACAAAAACAAAAACAAAGTAAAACTTCATCCAAGTACACATAGTTACATACAGAAATATTCACTGAACATAGGGCTGCACAACTATTCAAATATATAACTGCTATTACGGATGACACGATAGCGTAACGCAGCACAATAGGAACTACCAGTGACGTTACATATTGAAATAAAGTCTCTCACCTGTCAGCCATTATACTGTGCTAGTAGATACTGTGATTTTTGTCATAATCGTGCAGCCCTAAAACATCTTACTTCACAAATACAATTATGAGGGAAAAAAAATATTAAATCTTTTTATTTCTATTTCTGGTGATGCATTTAATGTTACACTAATGATGTTGCTGTCAATATAAAATTGAGCAGTGCTGTAAATATAGCTTTTATTATGTGAAAATGTTTTATATAAATAACGTAATCCTGAAATTCATGATTCTTCAGGGCTTCAAAGGTACGTTAACACAATTGACATAAAAGTTTAATCATGTGATTATGAACTACAAAAAGGTGACATTATATTAATACAAAATCATGGTAAGTTACCTATAAGTTAGGCCTAGGCCTACAGAAGACGCACCGTTAGCACGTGTTCAAAAACATTATGGTATGTAATTTGAAAAAAAAAAAAATAACAACTGGGCGTTTAACATAAGTAAATCAAGCATTTTTATTCGTAATGGTAAACACAAATATGGACTGGACTGTGCTTTAGATATTAACATTAACGTTACTGTCATTCTGTGTTTCTAACGACAATGAGATCCGATCAAGAACACGCAAAAAAGTAACTTAATGTACACTTTTTTTATCTATTTACCAACATTAACTTATACCAGTCAAAGACAACTTATCTTTCTGCTCCCGTCTTGACAGCAGCTCGGTGTTACACATGTGCGTGCAGCTCCTGATTATTAATAATCAAGTTGTCTTAGTTTGTCAAATGTGATATTTTTACATGAAAGAACAAATCATGGTATACTTACTATAAAAATCCATCTGTAGTCGTTCGAATAAGAGCTCCTTCGTCATTTTTCTCTCATCAACAACTCGTGTCGTGATCTCGTCTTCTCGTGCAGAAAATGGCGATGACGCGTCTGGCTCAAACTCGTTAAAATAGTACGTCATCATGACGTAGAATTTCTGGCACATGCGCATGAGGCAGAAAATTTGAAAGAACCTATGTTTTGTTGTTATGTGAACACGTTATTTTAAGTTGTCTATTTCTCTTCAAGTTGAGGTTGTTATAACTCATCCTATTGTGTAGTGAGACACTGCAAGTTGACAGGACATGATTTTACTTGTCCACCTGACTAAAACTCAGAATCACTTTTTACAGTGTACATGACATTGATTTTTGCTCACAGGGAGATTCTATGTGTAGTGGTGAGTTGGACTCTCAAGAGTTCTCACAAGATGATTCCTCATTGTATACTTTAGAGGAGATTAATGCTTTTCTGGATGATACTTTTGGGAAGCAAGTCAATGTGATAGATTTTTTTCCAGATATTGAGAAGTTTGAGAAGTCCGTTTCAGTACATCAAAAGAATGCGAGTCTTGAGAGCTTAAGTGAAAAGAAAAGGTTTCGCTTGAAGAAACATGTAACGGCAATAAGAAAATATAGAAATGTAGAAAAAAAGAGAACGTTAAAGGTTTTGTATTAGTTAACCATTCCATGCATCACATGGTGTCTCTTTTTGTAATGCTGCTTTTATCTGTTTTTTCCCTTTCCCTCTTAAACGTACATATGGATGCTTTAAGAGTAGGCTCTCTTAATATAAATGGGGGGAGGGATATGCACAAACTTGCATTAGTATCTGAAACAATAGAGTAGATAAAATTGCATGTCATTTATCTTCAAGAGACACATAGTGATGTAGGAAATGAAGTTGAGTGGGGACTGTGGTGGAAAGGGCAATATAAATTAAGCCATAAAACAAATTTGAGTGCAGGAGTGGCAATTTTATTTTCACCTGATTTAAAAGTTACTGTTTTGAGTACAGAAGAACCAATGAACGGCCGTCTTGTTGTTAAAGCTGACATTGATAGGGACATTTTTTATTTTATCAATGTGTATGCACCAAATGTAGGGTTTGAAAGATTAATGTTTTTTGGTGTGTTAAGCAATGTTTTTAAAAAATGTTTTAATGATGGAAATGTCATAGTTGGGGGAGATTGGAATTGTACAGAGAATTTTTCTGTTGATCGAAATACTGAAGAACCCCATATTCAGTCTTCATCTTGTTTATCAAGGTCAATAAGGGCAGCTGATCTTTTGGACATATGGAGGGTCAAACACCCTGATGTGAGGCAATATACATGGGTTAAGATGAATAATAATAAAGTTACTGCTGCTCGTTTGGACAGAATTTATGTGTCTAAACAGTTGAGCAGTCAAATTATCAATTGTTCTATCACACCAATGGGTTTTACAGACCATCATTTGGTTTTGATTGTAATAAGTAAATTTCAGAGCTCAAATAAGTCCTCTTTTTGGCATTTTAATATTAGACTCCTTCAAGATAAAGAATTTTGTAGGTATTTTGAAATTTTTTGGCAACAGTGGAAAATGAAAAAAAAGTAGTTTTGAAAATCTAAGACAGTGGTGGGATATAGGAAAAGTGAATATAAAAATGTTCTGTTTACAATATACTGCCAATTCTACTAATGTGTTAAAAGAAACGATTGAGTCAGTTGAAAATGAAATTTCATCTATAGAAGCAGAATTAATTAATAGATATGATCCTAGTTTAAGTAGTCAGTTACAGAGGAAAAAAATGGAGTTGGGATCTTATTTAAATGAGAGGGTTAAAGGGGCTTTGGTAAGGTCTCGTTTTATTTCTGTTGCAGACATGGATGCACCAAGTGCATATTTTTTTAATTTGGAGCGTAAAGCGGCAAAGCACAAACAGATTACCTGTTTACGTCTTCCTGATGGAAGGATGACGTATGATAAAAAAGATATGTGTCGTCATGCTGTGGATTTTTATTCAAACCTTTATACTGCTGAGCATTGTGATGCAAACTGTTCTGCACGACTGTTTCAAGATTTACCTCAAATAGACACTGACTCAAAGACTGCTTTGGATATAGATATATCCTATCAAGGGAGAGCCCTATGAGAGCGGAACGTCAGTGGAAAAAAGATAGGTTAACGGTTTCGTCTGAGATCTTGAAAAACAGCTTGTCTATATATCAAAAAACTGTAAAAATGGAAAAGTCAAGATACTTTTCAAATGTCATCGCAAATAATTCTCACAAACCTCGTGTTCTGTTTAACACTATTAATTCTGTTTTAAAAACTTCTCAACAAATGACTTTGGAATTTTCCAAAGAGACATGTGAAAACTTTTTGCAGTTTTTTATTGACAAGATTATGACTGTTAGAGCTAATATTGTTCACCCTTCTGCTGATATGTCTTCTTTTTCTGTATGTTCCTTTGCTTTTACTCAGTTTGAGCCAGTGTCTCTGGCTTGTTTAAAATACATCATTGACAAAATGAATCCATCAGTTTGCCCCACAGACATTGTTTCCCCAGATTTCCTAAAAAAGGTGTTTGAAACCCTTGGCCCTACAATACTTTTGATTGTAAATAGTAGTCTCATTCATGGAGTTGTACCCCTTCATTTTAAACACGCAATAGTGGAACCACTGATGAAAAAGCCAAACCTGGATTCATCGGTTCTTGCTAATTTTAGGCCCATCTCGAAACTTCCGTTTCTTTCTAAAGTATTGGAAAAAGTGTTTTTTAAACAATTAGTGTCCTTTCTAGACTTGCATGGTTTGCAAGAAATTTATCAATCTGGTTTTAAATCACTTCACAGCACAGAAACTGCCCTGTTAAAAGTCTATAATGATTTATTGTTGGCCACTGACACAGATAACTATGCTGTTCTTATGCTATTGGATCTTACTGCGCCTTTTGACACCTTAGATCACAATGTATTGCTCTCTCGTCTTGAGCATTGTGTTGGTGTAAAGGGTGCCGCATTACAATGGTTTAGATCTTATCTGGGCGAAAGAACTTTCTCGGTACGTCTTGGGGAATTTGTGTCTTCCACTGCATCTCTTGTAGGTGGAGTCCCTCAGGGTTCCATTCTTGGACCCATTTTCTTTTCTTTATATATATTACCTTTAGGGTCCATTTTTAGGAAACATGGCATCTCGTTTCACTGTTATGCAGATGATTCGCAACTCTATCTGCCTTTGAAACGAAAGAATGCAAACTCTATAGCACCTTTGTTGGGATGTCTTGAGGATATTAAAGCCTGGATGGCCTCCAATTTCTTAAAGTTCAATGAAGATAAAACTGAAATCATCTTGTTTCGACCTGGTGGTAACATTAGTACCACTGATGTAGATCTTGGCAATTTAATATCATATGTGAAGCCCGTTGTAAAAAACCTAGGTGTTTTAATGGACAGTGACTTTAAACTAGATAAACAGATTAATTTGGTACTTAAATCATGTTTTTATCAGTTAAGGCAACTATCTAAAGTCAAGTCATTTGTATCTTTTACTGATTTTGAGAAAGTCATCCACGCTTTTATATCATCCCGCCTGGACTATTGTAATAGTCTATATGTAGGCATTGGTGAGGCATCACTAACACGTTTGCAGAGGGTACAAAATGCGGCTGCACGCCTATTAACAAGGACACGCAAACAGGATCACATTACACCTACATTAGCTTACCTTCACTGGTTGCCAGTTCGCTTTAGAATTGATTTTAAGATTTTACTCTTTGTTTTTAAATCATTAAATAATACTGCTCCTAAATACCTCTCTGATCTATTACAGCTATATGCTTCATCCAGAGCACTTAGGTCTGCTGGGCAACTGCTTTTGGTTTCTCCCAATGCAAGATTAAAGAGCAGAGGTGACCGTGCCTTTGCAGTGGTGGGCCCGAAACTCTGGAATAAGTTACCTTTGTACATTAGGCAGGCACCTTCACTAGCAATTTTTAAATCACATTTAAAAACATATCTGTATAGTATTGCGTTTAACACAGTATGAGAGTTACTTGTTAGCCTACTTGTTGTTTTTGCTTTGTCTGTTACCAGTTATGTACAGCACTTTGGTAAACATCTGTTTTTGTAAAAAGGTGCTCTATAAATAAACTTTGATTTGATTTGATTTGATATCAAGAAGTAACTGCTGCCTTGGGCCAACTCAATTCAGGAAAATCTCCAGGCATTGACGGTTTGCAACCTGAATTTTATAGACATTTTTGGCATTGTTTTGGACGGGATCTTTTTGAAGTTTTTTTGTGTGTGTAACAAGGATGATATGTTGCCTGTGTCCTGTCAACGGGCTGTTTTGTCATTGTTGCCGAAAATGGGAGATTTATCTCTTTTGAAGAATTGGAGACCAGTTGCCCTATTGACTACTGAATACAAGATTTTATCCAAATGCCTTGCAAATAGGCTTAAAAAGTACCTCCATCTAATAGTACACAGTGATCAAACATATTGTGTTCCAGAAAGGACAATATCGGACAATTTGTTTCTGATACGGGATGTTTTGGACATTATTTTGCAGAGTTTCTAAAACAGAACTTGGTTTAATCTCCCTGGACCAAGAAAAAGCGTTTGATCGTGTCGATCACAACTATCTCTTTAATGTATTGAATGTTTTTGGTTTTAGGGAAGGTTTTTTAAAATGGGTGAGATTGTTGTATGCAGGGGCTAGAGACTAGCCTGGTAATACCAGACTCTGCTACTTCACTTTGCTTCGTAGACAGAGTCTGGCATAGCATAATAGAGAAGTGTTTTCTCTCTCGCTAGGGGGCGATTTCTGAAGTTTAAAATCATTGGTTACCCGTAAGCCAATCAGATAAGTTTATTTATGACGTACGTTATGCGCTGAAACAGCCGCATCGAACCACAGACATCATGCATCGAACTCAAATCTATGATCGAACTTCCACTGTAAACACTTGATGATGCGAGCGAAATACCGGAGTGAACATGGCTGTGAACGACTTTATTGATCGGTGAGTGATGTAATAGAATGACTGCTGCGCTTGACAGGGCGCCGCAAACTAGCAGAGAGAGAGAGAGCCGCGGCCGCGCACTCTCAGGTCTTCAAACTACACGAGCGCTATTTTGCTCTCTCTCCCTCGCAAATATTAATCAAAATCAATCGACAAGATAGTAAAAGATCGGAAGACCGCAGTTTCACGTTGAGCATTTGGAGATTTTTAGAGATTAGAGACTCTAGGAACAACATCTCAATGAACAACATCTCAACACTATAAAGGCCTGTCTCATATAGACGCCTGTCTCAAATACAAGCCGGTGCAGTTCGACGATTTGGGCAAATAAAAGCCTGGGCTATTATTTGAAGTTTTACGGTATTTAAGACCTGGAAAAGAAAGGAAACACTGACCTGTCAAAAGGCTCCCCAGTTTCTCGCTGACGATCGGCAATAGTTGATAAATTATTTTCCCAAAGGGAGTAGGGCCACAACATCACCTCGATTCAACATGTTTAATACACACTCTTCTTCTTCGGGCTTCAGTTTGCTAATGCCGGGAATACTCTCCACAACAGAGCGAATTGCATCCGCGTCTCCATATCCGCGGTCGTTTTCGATTTCTCTGGCCTAACTCTTAAACTCGGCGCTTAGCGACTACGTCACGGCTCTCAGCCCGCCTTCTGTTCGTTGATTGGCCCGGCTGTTTTCAGGCCGGTGGAAAACAGAAAGATAGGCTGCTATCTCAGACTGACTACAGGAGCGAAATGAAATTAGCGGAAGTAGGAAGTCTGACGTAGTCAGGCTAGCTAGAGACCTGCGCGGGACGGATTTTTCCGTCCCGCCCGCTCCCGCAAGATTTTGTCCCGCTCCCGCCCGCTCCCGCAAAAATATATGTTATTTTCTCCCGCTCCCGCCCGCGACAATCAAGTTTCGTCCCGCTCCCGCCCGCAAAATCCCGCCTAGTTTTTTTTTTTAGGAATAGCATGTCGTTCACTGATGAGGGCTTCAGATTAATCCGTTTCTGCTCCAGCATGCGAGCGACCGCAAATAGGTGAAAGCCCTCGATGCTGTGCTGGAAGCTGGAATGCACATTTTTCTGTTGTTACATTTAGTGCACTTGACACTTTCGACTGACTTGCCGTAAACGTCAGGGAAGTTTGTCTTTCAAAACGGTGCACACATGACAGACCTGAAGTTACAGACTTGTAGCCTAGCCTACGTGAGTATTTTGCTGCATTTGTAACAGCTCGCAAAAGGAAGGTGCTTTCCATTGCTGTCGCATTGGCCTACTAGGCTACTAAAACATTTCCAAATATCAGACTTTCTTTGTTTGGTTTAGTAGTTTTGCATGTTCCTTTCTTTAATAATGAACTAATATCTGTAGCACTAAACAATCCACCTGAGTCATGTGGTGCAGACATTTTGCCTCTCTGTGAATAAAAAAATCGTTTTTATTTTAGTTATCCTTGTTGCTTGTGCATTAGATAAATACCGGTTTATTTGTTTCTAGTTGTTTTGTATCCCGCGGGACTCCCGCGGGAGTGCAGACCTCTAGCAGGGGCTTCTTGTATTGTCAAGGTGGGAGGTGGACTGAGCCGTCCAATTTCGATAAGGGGCATAAGACAGGGGTGCCCTTTATCAGGACAGCTATACAGTATAGCAATTGAACCTTTACTTTGCAAACTACGAGAAAAAATGTCTGGTTTACATATACCTGTTATTTTTAAGACATCAAGAACAGTTTTAAGTGCTTATGCTGATGATATTACCGTATTTGTTAAAAATACTCAAGACGTCAAGGTTTTGTCTGATGCACTTTGTGTTTATGAGAAGGCTTCAACAGCCAAGGTGAACTGGGAGAAAAGTGAAGCTCTCTGGGTAGGTCAATGCCTAGAGACCTCAAATGGAAATTAGAAGGTTTCAAGATATTAGGTATATTTTTTGGTTCTAATGATTTTCAAAAATTAAATTGGGAGGGTGTAGAGGAAAAAGTGTGCACACGATTGTCTAGATGGAAATGGTTGCTACCCCAGTTGTCCTACAGGGGAAGATTTTTGGTGGCCAATAATTTGGTGGCATCCACTCTGTGGGATAAATTCAATGTTATGCAACCACCAGCAGGTCTAGTTCAAGCGATTCAGAGGCACTTAGTGAACTTCTTCTGGTCTGGATACCATTGGGTTCGATCTGCTGCACTGTGGCAAGACTAATGACTTTTCGTTTACAAACCGTTCAAAGACTGCTATACAACAGCAATTTTTCCTGGATAGACACTGTTGTAGAAATTTTAATAGTCATTTATTCCTAACAGATATCATAAGGGATTGAACCTATTCAATGTGTAAAAATATATGTGTGTACGTGCTTGTGCGTGACGTTTCAGGAATATATGGGACAGGACATCTTGACCTTAGGAATGGTCAGATTTGGCTAGTTTATTCCAGTACCAGTTTGTGTCCTTAAGTAGAAACTGAACAGAAGTGGGGGCCTTATCTGAGTGGGTGGAAAAGTACAGCGGGTGAGAAGGAACCTTGAAAAGAGTATAAAAGCTGTCTCATGTCTTCCTGGTGCGCGTCACTCACTTCACAGAATGTAACAGCTGTGATGGCGACTGGGCCTTCTTGCAAGAATAAATATTTCTCTTATTATTAATTTGACTCTGAGTGTCTCTTACGCAGTGATGATGTTTGACAGAAGTTTTGCCAGAACAATTGGTGTTAGAGTGGGATTCCTTGGCAGTGCCTCCTGGACCTGAGAGCGGACGGTGTTTGGCCACCTGGACTGAGCAGTTCCAGCTCTACCTCGTAAGTTTCAGAGAGAGGGGCCGACCGCTATCAGGGCCAGGAGGAGCTCCACTGGAATCAGATGAAAACGAACCCGTGGCAACTCAAGACATCTCTGGTAAGAGACGGCTAAAATATTTTCTCTTTGGGCTAAAATATTTTTCAAAGAGTGAAACTGAACCATATTGGCTGAGGGCTGTTTCTGTGGTACGTAATCTGAGATTAATTGAGATCTATATAGATCAAGAAATTTCAAACAGATACGAGGGAAAATAATCTGAGATTAATTGAGGTCTGTGACAGATCAAGAGATTTCAAGCAGATAAATAATCTGGGATTAATTGAGAACTGTAACAGATCAAGAAATTTCATACAGATAGGTAACCTGAAAATTAGTTGTTCCACCACGGAGCAAATTGTTTTTAGGTGTTGAGGCTAATTGGGGGGAACCAAAAACAGTCATAACAGATTTTTTTGGTGAACCATAATTAGGAGGGCACTGATAGTGCAACCCGACCGATTTGGGTTAAAAGAAAAGAATCGGATTTGTTGGGGACGCCTAACATATTAAGAAAACGCGCGTTGAAGAGAAATCCACAGAGAACAGAGAAGCAGTCAGTATGGGGATGTCTCAAAAGCAAGCTTGCAAAATTTGGTACACCGGTTTTCTGTCAAATGAGATAAAATTAAGGGCAGAAATGTATGATATTGAGCGCCACAAGATTAAAGGTGGTGCGGGAATCAGTTGAACAGGGCAGTGAGAAACAAAAGTTGTTGTGTCTGCGTTCAACATGTGTGTAAAAATGTGAACAGATAATGGATTGAAGATAAAATGTCAAACTGCCAGGAGAAATAATGTTTTTACTTCTTCATCCAGTAAATGGATGCATGACATTAGATGTCTATAGAACTTAAAGTTAAATGATAAGGATTGAAGTAGCAAGCAGCAATAAGGCTGTCTGTGTGAAATAGAGTGATAGAGTGATAGAAAAAGAGAGAACGTTAAGTGAGAAACTTGATGGAAGAGGGAAGTGAAAAACAAGAAGGTTGGTGTGTGAGATATGTTTGTGTGGGGATTGTGCAAACAATCATGTACTGGTTAGATAATGAAGGAACTGGCATGTTTGAGAAAAGAAGGGAGAGGATACAGAATGAAAATGGCATGTAGGGGAAGATTGAGATGAAATATAGTAGAAAACTATATGTGATGAAAATAAAATGTCTGACAGAATTTATGAAAGTCAAATTAACTGTTTAATTGGTATGAAAATTCAGTTGTAGAATGAAATAAGGCATTGTATGATTGACGGGGATTAACATGACATGAAGAATGTTTTAAGCAGTATGGGGAACAATTCTATATTTTTAATGGTAAAATAATGATTGAAATTATATTTAGTTTTAGTTTGACAATCATTGTGTTTTGAACCTAAAGGGTCTATAATGGGGTAGTGAAAAGGAATGAATTTACCATCCATCTTCGTTTATTATGAAAGGAATTGGAAATTATAGTTTTATAAAAAACGAATGCATATCCTGGTGTTCATGATTATAGACAATGTCTGTATTTAATATCTGAGGAGTGACTGAGGGTCCAGCTATATGCTGGGAGTACAGCAGCAGTGTTTGCTTATTCAGCCCGGCTTTTTGGATGTTAGATATGCACTTGTTCTGTAATCAGTGTTGATGATAATAGCAAATTAGTAAAATGTAAAGAGAGCTATGTCCAAAGATTCTGGAAATCAATAATGTGTAATGTCGGATATTATGTTGATATTAAGTCATTGAAGTGAAAAATATTGAAAACAAATTAGAATATAATGAGCATTTCCACGCAGCTTATGAAAATTAATGTTGTGCCAATAATAATGATGAAGATTATGATTCGGCTATTGTTGAACTTGTGTCTGCCACTGGTGGACTGTAAAAGAATACAGAGAACTGCTTATCAGTGGCTCTGTTTGCATTCCTGAATGGAACACACTGCGTGTGCAGGATGTGCAGTAAGTTAGAGCAGACAGAGTGTTTTAATTGTGGTCAGCAGGACCATTTAACATGTAAATGCCCACTGAGAAGGTGTTTGAAAATGTGATAGTGACACATTTCGGGTAATAATGTGGGTTTGAAAGTAAATCAGTGTTTAAGTGAAGACGATTTTAACATTTTCGTCTGAGAAAGAAATGAGAGATAAAAACAAGGTCAAAAGATTGAAGTCTTAAAGTGAATCCTTTTGAAGAAAAGATCTATAACAGTAATTTTTATAAGTGAATTGATGAATACAGATGTAAAATTAATGACTCCAACAAATGTGAGTTGCAGAAAGGAAAAAGTAACTAAAAGGATGATTGTGTTTTAATTAAACATTTTAAAAAGCGTTCAGGTTATATAGAGAGACAAATCTCACAGATGATTTATAATAACTGCAAAAATGCAGAGTAGCCTCGTCAAAGTTAGTGTGAATCCTAATTAGAGATTGATAAACTCCTAGAAAAACTTTGAAGTCAGATATTAAGCAATGGTAATTGAGAACTTGACAACTAAAATTGAGATGAAATGTGAAACGTTATTGAGAACTAGAATAATTATTTTTATTTAAGATCAAATAAGCAGAAGCAGTAGGCTACTGAATTAACAGTTGCTAAATGTAAAATGTGTAGAGAAGCATCTGATTAAACAAACAGCTTGAAAACTGTTGACCATGAGAGAACTAGAAGCTGATTTTTTGCTTTCAAAAGATAAGTTTGTTATTGGCTGTAATGAAACAGCTCGGTTATCTAAATCTGATGTCTGCTGTGGCTGTAAACGGCCAGTACGACAGAGACTCAATCTGAGTGGAAATTTGTAATGTCTAAATAAAGACAACTATAAAATGTTTATTTGGAAACACATGCAATTTCTGGCAAAGATGCCTTAAGCTGGGATAGAGTAAAAAGATGGTAGATAAAAGTTTGATGTTAGAAGTATATGAGTGTACAGTCTACCAGCCCTGAATGCCTTAGAGTCTCCCTCAGTTACTGTCAGCTAACAGACTGTTATCTGAGCCTGTGTCATAAGTAATAATAAGCTATTTATAGTAAAGCACAGTGTTTCAGTTGAAAAATCAGACACAGAGATGTAAAAGAAATCATTGCCATTAAGAGGGCAATTTGTATTTGTGAATGTTTTAAATGTAAAACTGAATGACTTTAAAGAAGTCTTTAAAATAATAATGCAGATTTTAAACGATAGAAGACATTTTATTTTATTTTGTGACCAGTAACTTCTGTCTTATCTTAAGTCTCCACCATTGAAACAGGGCCGAAGCCTACAGCTACAGATGTACAGTCACAGTACACAGAATGTATGGTTGTGATCTAAATTCACTGAGTATAATCTAAAAAGCTAGGTTGATGATTTTAAGATGGTTAATGGATTTAAGTGATTAAATACTGCTGTTATTAACCTGTCTCCCTGTGTAAACACAATTAGGCAATCGGAATGGCTCTGGTGACTCTTGAACGTGCCTTTCCTAAGCTCCAGAAAACAGCTGAGTTCTGTTGAAGAAGACTGATTTGGTATTGGGAGAGAGCGGTCTCCAGTGGGCACGAGTTGGTTTTTCTCGACGACGGGTAAGATCTTCTTTGGCCAAACAGAGGGCAACCTAAGGCAGAGAGCCAACGTAAAGTCACTGGGCATCTCCTGAATGGAGATGTGTTATTGCGAGACAGGTATGAGAGTTGAGCAGGAACTGTCAGGCCAGCAGCGTCCTTATACCGTTAGGGGGAGATGAAGCTGTGACGAGTTACGGCAGTCTGCCCCATAAATGCAAAAGCTCCTCTATACCACTTGCCAGAAGAAACTGCATTAATTGCATGGCTTGTGTCTGCAGATATGCCAGGGGGACATCACCCTGAGGAGAGGAAAATTATAGATAAAGAGCTAAGGGGAAAGGGGCTTTCAAGAGCCGGCTGAGGCATGAGGGGATTGCCATTATTTGTTGTGGAGACAGGAACAAAACTTTTTATGTATTGGCTGCCTCATGGGCAAGAATAAGAAAATGTATAGAAGTGTTGATTTTGAACTAATATGTTTATAACATAGTTTTAACTCCTGAAGGTCGTTTGACAGGGTGGGGGCTAAAGATGAAGACAGCTTTTGATTTAAGAAAAGTCTGGATAACAAATTTTAATGGTAAAAGGTTAGTGATGAATTTAATACTGCATTGTCTAAAATTTACTCTTAGAAGACTGTTGAAAATATTATTGGCTTATGGTGAAAGAGACTGCTGGAGTGGAGGAAGGGATGGTAACTGTGTCTGTCTTTCTGTTGTGGGCCTGCTAGAGCAAGCTGAAGCAAAATAATGATAAGGAAAATTAAACAGAGCAACCCAGCTGACTTGTATAAAAATCTAATGAATAATGAACAGACAGGCTTTGGAACTGGTTAAGAGACCATGTAAAATTAGGTAAAAGCTACAGGAAGATGTGAAGTTTAAAATCGTATTTAAAATTTAAATCTTTTTAGAAATAATATAAAGAAAAGCGAACATTGAAAATGAGCAGTTAACAAATGTGTGTCTAGTATGAGTGTGAGTGATGGTGACAGCACTTTGTATCTTGTATATATTGGTTTGGGGCACTAATATTCCGCCTGAATAGTGGGTATATTGTTTCATCATTACAGATGGGTTAAGGCAAATGACAAATTTGAAAGAAGGCGATAATTGTGAGTGGATCCGATGAAAAGATGATACAGAACATAGGACGAGCTTTAAATTGATTGGTCATCAAGCTCTGTCTGGTATTAATTACTTTTGTCTTTTATGATGTTGATTTGAATTACGTTCTGGATCAGTTTAAGTTTTGTGTAAATTGGAATTGTGGAGTTGTAGATCACCATCTGGCATGGGCTGAAATAAATAAAAATGTTATAGATTTGATGGCAACAACAAAGTGACATATTGGCTAAGTCAAACATGAAATTATCAAGAGAGCCCCTAAAAATGTATGATTATTGTGGGCAGAAGGATGAGAATGTTTTTTTTGACTGTCAATGACCAAGTCTGTACACGACGACCTGACTTGATAGAAACAATTGATGACTTTGAAAATGTTTGTAGATGACAGAATTAAGAGACCAAACAACAGGCCTAAAAAACAGGATAGGCTGTGAGGTTAAGGGCCTTTGCCCTTCAAATACTTCGTTGAGCAGATGAGATTGTGGCTTTAAGTGAAGAATGTAATATTTTTGTTTCAGAGACAGCAAAAGATGTCTGGAGGAAATTTGTCTGAAGGACAACGTTTGGGTTAGTGTTGATGCAAACTTTATCAAAACACTATGATAAATGTTATGTTAAATTGATGCTCGAGTTGTGTCGTGCATCAAGAGGGAGATGGTATAACGATTGACAAAATATGGTTTATTTAAGGGACAATATATGTCTGTAAATGTATTTGCAGGACTGTTTCAACAGGAAACGCCAGGGCAGATGTGTCAGCGAAGGACGCGGCAGCACAGCAGACAAAATAAACTAGGTGTACTTTACTATCTGAAAATAACCTCGACATTTGTTTTCTTTACAGAGAATGGAGCAGAGCATAACTTAAAATTTTCCTTTCACAGAATGTCAGGATTGGATTGCAGCAAACAGGACTGATTCTGTTCCAAAATGTATAAATATTGTGTTGTTGACATGAGTAAAGTGTGTTGAATGTTAATATAATAGTTGAATGAGTGCTATTAAGTGAGCAATACATTATCCGGTGATAATATGTTTCAGGTTGCTGAATTGGCCAGATGTTGAGAATAAATTTGGAATTCATAATGAATATAATCATTAAACAAATGGTAAAAAAATTCCACAGGTCACACCAGAAGGATGAGCGGCTAGACAAGCGGTCACTAACAAAATACTTAGGGTCTCCATTTACAGGTGGCAGCAGCTAGGAAATGGTCCACTCCACAAACAAGGTTGCAAGGATGGAGATTGCAACACTGCCGTCCAAACATCTCAACCTTAAACTACACCAACCAACCTCAGCAGACCGACACGCCAACGAGAAGAATAAAGTGGGGGATCAAGGACGTGCTGGTAACGTACCTCCCCTGCCTTCGAGGGAAAGCCCATTGCAACGGTTCGTAAAGAGCCACCCTGGCGAAGACGGAATGTCCGTAGGGCGAACGAGATGATCAACACACCTGGAGGAACCAACTACGGTTTAAGCTTAGTAGAAGGATCTGTTTTTGTAATGTTTTTTTGATGGTTTTATTTGATTAAATCAAACTAGGGTTTAGTATTGATATAGACCCAACGAGATTTGATTGGTCACTGATTAATTAGAAAGTATTTTAGGAAAATTGATGGATTGTTTGATTAATCTGTGGGGGTTGGGTTTTCGGGGGGTAGGATTGTAAAAATTACAGTTTATCCAAATGATGATGACAATGACAAGAAATGATGATGATGATACAAGTAGTGGGAGCTATAGTCAAATGGATTAATTGTTGGGGTATGTTTTCTTTTCTTTCTTTTTCTTCCTATGAATGTTTTTGATATGAACAGAGGGTTAAAAGCTGTGCTTATCCGCTATGAGATGAGGTACAAGGGGAGGGTTTGAAATGAGGGACTTTATTCTACTTTTATTCTTTGTATTTTGATGACCTGTTGAAATAACCAGTGTGAATTGATGGTTTTGTTTTGTTTTTCCTAACTAATCTGTACACTATTTCTTATTTAACTAAGGTGACTGAGGGTCCAGCTATGCTGGGGTTACAGCAGCAGTGTTTGCTTATCTAGCCCGGCTTTAGTTGAATTCTTTACTTGCTTGCTAATATTTAAGGGACTATCCTTACAAAAAACAGCCTAAGCTTTTTTCTTTTTAACCCTCTGAGGTCGGCCGTCACGCGGGCGTGATGAGCTCGATTTTTTCCTTATCAGTGCAAAAGAGGATCAAATTACTCTGATAACTCAAATTACTGTTGATTTTTATCTTACATTTAAGTGTTGTACATCATTAGATCCTGTTTAGTTTCTATTTTTTTTGTGGGTACTCACAATAAAAACAAAGTGTTGTGCTTTTCGTCAAATAAAGAAAAATAAACATGATGCGCGTTTTCCCTTCTCTCTGTCAGTGAAGTCCATTCAGAAACGCGGTCGAAAAAATAACTGTAACTCTGTCAATACTTGTCACAGAGATACGAGAGATTTCTCTTTATGAAGCTGAGATTCTCTTCTTTTAAATGAATGTAAGTTACTAAAAAAAAAATATTTCCAGTTTATGTAATCCGTTTGAAACCAAGGAGTTACAGTTTTTTCGTTCTCCCCTCATTATCAGTAATCAGCTGACGCAGACACGCCCCCAGCGCTTTTCACATGGTAATAGGTGATCTATGCATCGCACACGCGGCACGTCCCGCGATCAATGCCGCCCATAACAACACAAAGTTTCTTCAGATTCACTGATAGTTCATCGCGTTTTGAGGATGGCAGCACATAGGCCCTTCAGATGATTCTGGACACTGGACAGCGGAGAAGAACTTTTACCCAGAGAAAGATTGCAACTCGGACGACCAACCCCGCCGAGGATACGTTCGGAGTAAGTTGTTTGTTATGTAATTCCTTTTCTGATCATATAGAGCTCAAATGAATTTTCAGACTGTATTTTGCCTAGTTTTGGTTAGCTTTTGACACATGAAAGTTTGCCTCACAATTAAGGCTGGGCGATATGGCCTAAAAATAAAATCTCTGATTTTATTTTTTTTTAAATCGATTTACGATTTTTTTACGATTTTCCCCCCTACTTATTGAGGAAAGCACAAACGAACAAGGAAAGTACAAACGGCAGACAACTTAAGCAAATTTTGCTTTTATTTAATCAAAAGCAAGACAAATGTAACCCCCATTTCTGGAATGAATAATAAATAAATTAACACCCTCTTGGAATCAAAGTCCCAGCTGTGTTTGTCTAGACTAAAAAGAGACAAACATAGCACCATTTTCTAAAGCATTAACAATACATTCAAATCAAATCTGAGGAAAATTGTTCTAATTAGAGGATTTGCCAGCATACAGAATTCAGCACTGAACAAAAAGTTTGTTTTAAGCGGTGAGGGAGTCTGTCTTAAATGCGCCATTGCGTTCAAGAAATCAACACATATGTCTGAGATTTTTATTATTTTTATGTTTTAATCATAGATATTTCTAGTTTCCGGGAGTCCCGCGAATCGTTTTATTCTCCCGCAAACCGCACACACAGAGTGAGTGCATTACCGCCCGTCTCTCGTCTCTCAATGGCCCGGCCCGACCCGAGGATAGTGACGGGAAATATCGGCCCGACCCGCTCGGGCATTATAAGCTCGAGTTCACTCCTATGCTAAGGAACAAACTTCCCACTCTCACCGGTAGCCATGTTGTCGCTTGCTGTATGCTGTTGCAGTTTCGTGTGTGC
>JAZAVI010000804.1:0-47425 GCA_036326025.1 Chrosomus eos
AGTGAAGGTGAAAACAATCTGTGGCGACCACTGAATATTCCGTGGTCCCGTCACGGAAGAATCCGTGGTGCCATCACAGAATTTGACAATAAGGAAAACGGTTAGCCTACTACGGGGAGATAATATGTTCACAGTTTAATGAGGCTACATTTCATCGCAAACACAGACAACTTGTATAGCCTAAAGTGTCAAAATCAGCAATAGGCAATCTCGACCAGTGAAGGTGAAACAATCTGTGGCGACCACCGTGGTACGGTCACGGAATTCAGGGTGACCAGACGTTATCCTAGCGATCAAACACGACACAGAACAATGCAATATCAAGTTAAAATCACTTTAAAACTAAATATTTAAATTAAAGTACTTTAAGTAAACTCAGAATATTTAAAGCGATCCCAGCTAACACAAATACGTGACTGTTACGTAACTGCAACGTAATCTGGTGACCAAACTTTCGTCGTGGCAACGTAACTCGTTACGTCGTGGCAACCGGAAAAGTGAAATTCCTGGATTCGTTGCCACGACGTAACTTTGTAACGTCGTCAGTTAGTAACTGCGACGTCGTGGCAACGTCATGGATCAACAGTCGTGTATTGGTAACCAGTTGGTCATTTTTAGTTTTTAATTAATATAATATGGGCGGACATGCAATGGTCTAATTTAACTTGTCCTCATTTGCCCAAAACTATTTTAGAGACTTTTTCAATGACATATGAAAGATACAGAATTTGGTTAATTCAGTTCATTTACTACAGAACAAAGCACAAACAGCAAAAACAGTATGAAAACAGGTTTATATACATTTAAATGAACAAGGTTTGGATGAAATTAGAAAATTAAACTGACGGACCATTGGACAAGAGAAGCTGATTGGGTCAACAGGCTCCAGGTTGTTAATTATTAAATATCACTTGATTATACAGTAGAAGTTAAAGGTTTAGAAACTTAACTATTATTAATGTATTTGAAAGAAGTCTCTTCTGCTCATCAATGCTGTATTTATTTGATCAAAAACACAGAAAACAGTAATATTGTGAAATATAATTACAATTTAAAATAATGGTTTTCTATTTTAATATAGCCTACTGTAAAATATAATTTAATATTGTGATGCAATTATTCATCATTCAACATCATTAGTCCAGTCTTCAGTGTTACATGATATTATATTATAAACAGGAATAAATTACACTTTACTATTATATTCTGCTGTTTTACATTATAATAATATTTCACAATATTACTGTGTTTTTTGTGTAAAATAAATGCTAGCTTGATGAGCAGAAGATACTTCTAATGTTTCCAAACTTTTGACCGGTACTGGAAATTGATTTTATACAAAATAAATATTAGTTAATAAGATTGATGTGGTTTGGCAATGATAAAATGTGCTTGAAAAAACAGGATTAGAATATCGACTCAAATTATGCATACACAGTATTATATCTAGTATTATTGAAGCAAAACAGAGTCCCTATAACAGTGCAATTTGTAAATGTCAAGTTTTCGAGAAAATATTTTAGGAGTTGCAAACTTGTAGTTTTTTTTTCTTTCTCTCTCACAAACACAACACATCAGTTCACACCTTTTTAAATTCTTCATTACAGGTGCACAAATCCTATTCTACAAATTGCCCAACTTTGAAACAATTTGTATTGTAAAAAGGTGACTTGACCGCGCCTTAAATGTGAGCATATAAATTTCTTACTTTGTGATTTGTACAATAGTATTTGTGCACCTGTATCTTCTGTGTTTTGTGAAAGAGAAAAAAGTTTAAACCTTCTATCAAAAAAAAAAAAACTTTCTCTCTGTGACTTTACATTTACTGATGTGTGACTTTACACCTACAAATTCCACTGTCACAAGTGCTCAGTTTTGCTATAATAATACCCTAACAGAACATGGTAGTAATCAGCAATCCTTGCAAAAGCAGAGGTCGTGTGGTGTACAGGTACATCTGTCCTGGCCAACATCTGATGCCTTCCGCTTGGGATCCCAGAAAACTTGCAATAAAAAAAAAAATAGTACAGTTCAAAATCTATCATACATGCATCTCATCTGGTATCACAAATTATCATTTCAGGTACAATTTAATATATGCTCAATATTAGGGCTGCACGATATTGAAAACCTTAAATACATATTTTGTTTTTCTCATATATATATATATATATATATATATATATATATATATATATATATATATATATATATATATATATATATATATATTGCGATATAAAAATATTTTTATCATTATTTATTTGAAAAGATAAATAATGAGGTCCATTTGAAAATAATTAATCATTACAAAACTAAACTTTGCAATTAATCCGCGAATCACATGCGTTCCGAACCGGGGGACAACTGGCCCATACGGATCACAGATAAACTACGATCCCTATACATGACAACGCACATCCTGCGACGGACTATCGTGATTGTGCACAACGCGATATTGATGCTAAACGATATATCGTGCAGTCCTACTCAATATACAATATTTGGGGCATGATATTGCCCAAAATAAATTATTTCAACTCGCCCCTCTGAATATTCCTTTAATATGGCATTTTGTGAGAAGTCCAGTGAACTTGTCACGTTTTCTTGTCGTTTTCATAACATTAACAGTTAATGCCAAATACAAAATGTCCATGGATTCACAAACCTCATTTGGATAAATACACTGGTAGACAACTTGAATCAATCACATAGGAAAGCCTGTCAGTGCTGTAAAGGGAAAGACACAGATAACAGTAAAACTATTTCATAATTGAGTCATTTTATAATAAAGACATTTAATTATAATTTTTTTAAAGATCTTGTAAATAAATTTGCTTAATGTTACATTATTATTAGTAGTAAACAAATGCTAGAAAATGTCATCATGAGCTGTTGGCATGTAAATGAACATAATGAGAATAGAGAGTAGGGGTGGAACGGTACACATTAGTCACGGTTCAGTTCATACCTCGGTTCGGTACAATGGAGGGAAAAGCAAAACAAAAATGCAGAAGGCACATTTTTTTATTGTGCATGTCTCAGGCTCTACCACCTAGTGTATTACTACATTTGAGTAATTCATGTAATTTACGTATTACTATTGGAGCATTATCTCTCTCTCTGTGTGGGTGTGGTAGCGCTGTAATAATTTTTTTATGAATTAACCAGAGAAAGAGAGCGAGCCAGAGAGAGCACTCGCGCAAGTGAGTTACCTAATATTAAATCTTGTTGATTTAATTAATTGTAACTGACTGGGAAACCAAAGTTTTCCCAAACTTGCGATCACCACCACTCGCCATACATACTTTTCACTCAAGTCAAAGGAGTACCAGCTCGAGGTACAGCCTCTCCCTACTCTTACAAAATTACAAACAACCAGCCTGAAAAACACATGTTGTATGAAGAACCGATAATGTCCAAGCTTATCGATAATGTGGTCTTCCCGTTAAATACTGGGTTTCGGTACCCATTCCTGCATATGGGTGAGTTCATATGGATGAAAGCATGTTGTGTTCTGTCTCGATTTGTGATAATGGCAGCTATTGTGAAACTCACCTACTTCATGTACTGAGTGTGGATGGCATCAAGATCTTGTCCTGAAGAATCACAGGGCCAAACGCTAGGGATTACATCTCATCTGGTGACAAGAGCATAGCCATAACTTTAAGGACTCTGCACTGGGGATATGAATTCAAACATTTTAAAGGCTAAGAGTATGAGACATGAGTAAGCTGGCCAGATATCTGTGAAAAATAACTTGCGTGCCTAAAGTTGTCGACCCCCTGAACCACATTCAGCATTTATAAGTAAAAAGAATTTCAGTATTTATCAGTAAAAAAATACATACAAATAAATAAATAAATACCTTTGAGTTGGACAGTATGGTGTCTGTCTCATTGGCCAACATAATTCAAAACAGACCTAGAGAAATAAAATATAACAATGACAATGATATCCTGTTTTCATAATAGTTATATTAATTATTATAACTACGACCATTATATTTGTGCTTATTATTTAGCCTACAGGCTTCTCAAGGACAATCTCACTGAAAGAACCTGGGGTTAATTATTTTAAAATATGAGACTTCTTTCAAAAGCATAAATCTTACAGACCCCAAACTTTTGCACTGTATGTTTGAGGTTTTGCTCATGGATAGCTGTGGAGATTGTCTTGGACAGGGGGTGCAGAAGGCCATCAGCATGGTGATCTAGGAACATAACATGCAATTTGTCACAGAGCCAACAATGTTAAATAGTATTTAGTTACAATAGAACACAGGGTTTCGGAGCGGAGGTGAAATGCAGAAAAGAGAAATAATATATATATATATATATATATATAATCTTAAGACAATAGATATTTTTATCAATATTTGTAAGTGACGTCACTGATTAACAGTACAGTGCATTATTTTAGGTCAAATAAATTAGCTTACTTCCAATTATCCATTGACAAATTACCAGCAAAACAAAACTATCAAAAACTGTTATCAACACAAAAATGTGGTTAAAAACCAAAACTTATGTAAAACAAGAGCTCAATTGTAACATAAACTTAACTTAGCTCTTCTGAAAACGGTTGAGATGCTAGCAGCTAACGGACTTTTTCGAAGACACAAAACCATTTCTATAAAGTAAATATTCAACAGAAGTGTATCAATTACACGTAAGAAAGATGTCAGGAACGTTTGTATGTCTTATTTGTGTGATTTTGGTAACTAAACTTACCTGAAAGCGGTGAAAACAACAGTTAGAGACGCTAGTTTTGATGTTTGTCAGTTGATGAGGTTTCCTCGTTTCCATGGTTTCCATCTGCGCGCGCGCGCTCCTGTCTTTGAATCAGATAGCTTTGAATGCGACTCAATGTTTACGCGCACGTGCGCCCATTGAAACAGAACACGTCAAAAGGCACGCAGCATTTAAATAAACATCTAGAATTATAACATTTAACAATTTAAAATATCATTAATTTTAAATAATGAATTTAAAACTAATTGTGTAGTTCTATGACCCATTCACTTGACAATTATGCTCTATTTTTTTTGCTATCTATCTATCTATCTATCTATATATATATATATATATATATATATATATATATATATATATATATATATATATATATATATATATATATATATATATATATATATATATATATATTACATTAATAATTAAAGATGGTAATGAAATTACTGTCACGGGTGAAACAGGAGACGGACAGTTGGTAAGTGAAACAATGTTTATTTTTGGAACAGCAGAAGCAGACGGAGTTATGGTGAGTATCTTAACAGAAGATAATTGGATGGACTTAGCCACAGGAATAATCAGAGTCTCTGTTACAGATGATGATGACCCGTCACTGGAAAGGGCTGCAGTAGAACGGCTGGGAACTGGAGACGGCAGATGATGATGAAGACAATCCGATAGGAACAGGTGAGTAGCAGGTAAGTTGCAGGTAAGTCTTTGGTATATCATGGAGAGTCTGAGTGTCTATGTAACGACGAGACCAGACAATGACTGTGAGTGTGAGAGTGGTATTTAAGGTGGTGGGATGATGAGGTGCAGGTGATGGTGATTAGAACTCAGGTGATAGTGAACGAGTAAATGAGTGAGTGGGAGGAGTGAGTGAATGAGTGGGAGGAGAGTGTGGATCTGCTGGAATCCTGACAGTACCCCCCTCCTCCGAGGCGGCTCTTGACGACTGCGAAGAGGGATGAGTTCGACGACGAGGTCTGCCACGGGGCCTGGGAGCTGGGCGATCAGGACGACTGGTGTGAAATTGTTGAAGGAGAGTTGGGTCCAGGATGTCGTCCCGAAGAACCCACGACCGTTCCTCAGGACCGTAGTCCTCCCAGTCCACTAGATATTCCAGCCGAGGACCTCGTCGCCGTGAGTCCAAGATGGTGCGGACTCGGTATATGGACTCGTCCTCTATTGGGATAGGAGGAGGAGGTTCGATGGCCGGGTCAGGTTCTGTGGGAGGAGAGAAGACAGGTTCAATGAATGGTTTTAACAGAGACACATGGAATGATGGAGAGATCCGGTACTGTCGAGGGAGATTGAGTCTGTAGGTGACCTCGTTCAGCTGCCTCTGCACGGTAAATGGACCGATGTATCGAGGACTCAGCTTACGGCAAGGCAGGCGGAGGCGCATGTCCCGGGTCGAAAGCCACACCTTCTGTCCTGGCACATACTGCGATGGTTCGATCCGATGACGATCCGCTTGGTCCTTGTGTCTCCGCACTGCCTGCTGTAGATGCACGTGAGCCGAGTCCCATACCCCCTCGCTCTGCTGGAACCAGTAGTTTACAGCTGGTACGTCCGAGGGCTCACCAGACCAAGGGAAGAGAGGAGGTTGATAGCCGAGGATACATTGGAAGGGGGTGAGACCGGTGGTGGACTGTTGAAGAGAGTTTTGTGCGTATTCGGCCCACGGAAGGTACTGGCTCCAGCTGTCCTGGTACTGGTGGCAATAAGTCCGCAGGTAACGTCCAATCTCCTGAATCTTTCGCTCAGTCTGGCCGTTAGTCTGAGGATGGTATCCAGATGACAGGTTTACTGTTACTCCGAGGAGCTTGAAGAAAGCTCGCCAAACTCTTGATACAAACTGAGGGCCTCGATCCGACACTATGTCCTCTGGGATGCCGAAGTTTCGGAAACGTGAGTGAAGAGGGCTTCGGCGGCTTCAAAGGCGGTAGGGAGTCCAGGTAAGGGAATCAATTTACAGGCCTTTGAGAATCGGTCCACGACCACGAAGACACAGGTATGGTTGTTAGATCTGGGCAGGTCCGTCATGAAGTCTACCCCGATATGAGACCATGGACGACGAGGAAGCGGAAGAGGGACTAGCTTGCCTTCTGGTAGTCTTCGGGGAGTGTTGGTAACGGCACAGACTGAGCATCCTTTGACGTAGCGAGCAACATCCTGAGAGATGGTTGGCCACCAGTACCGATTACTGAGGAGCGAGAGGGTACGCCTGCTACCTGGATGTCCAGAGCCCGGAGTGGTATGAGCAGAGTCCAGAAGGGCCGTTCGAAGGTGACGTGGTACGAAGGCACACCCCTCTGGACCTCCCGGCGGAGCGGGATGAAGGCGGTTCTCTTGGGATATCTGCTGGTCGATGTCCCAGACGATAGGACTTACAAACACGGCTGGAGGGAGGATAGGTTCTGGAAGAGGGTCCTCACTTGATGGATGATACAGACGGGATAGAGCATCTGCCTTACAGTTCTTAGAACCGGGTCGGTAGGACACAAGGAAGTCAAAGCGTGTGAAGAATAGTGCCCATCGGGCCTGGCGGGGATTAAGTCTCTTAGCCTCTCTGAGGTACTCCAAATTGCGGTGGTCGGTAATGACCTCGAAGCGATGGTTTGCTCCCTCCAGCCAGTGTCTCCACTCCTCTAATGCCAACTTGATGGCGAGCAGTTCTCGATTTCCAATGTCGTAGTTCCGCTCCGCCGGGGACAGCTTTTTAGAGAAGAAGGCACATGGATGGAGTCTGGGAGGATCACCCTGCCGCTGTGACAGGACCGCCCCAACTCCGGTGGAGGAAGCATCCACCTCTACAACGAAAGGGATCTCTGGGTTCGGATGAACTAGAACTGGGGCGGTCTGGAAGGCTTCCTTTAGGCGTTCGAAGGCTGAGATGGCTTCGGGCGATAAGGACAGAGATTTGGGCCGGCCTCGGAGAGAAGAAGTCAGAGGAGAGCTGATGTGACTGTAGTTGTTGATAAACCTTCGGTAAAAATTGGCAAATCCTAGGAAACGTTGGAGGTCTTTTACCGTAGAGGGTTGAGGCCAGTTTTGGATAGTCTCCACCTTCCTCTGGTCCATCCGAACTCCATGTTGGTCGATGAAGTAACCCAGGAACTGAACTGAAGGGGTATGAAACTCACACTTTTCAAGTTTGAGGTAGAGCTTGTGAGCTCGCAGCTTTTCCAGGACAGCAGTGACATGGCGATGGTGTTCAGAGAGAGATGAGGAATAAATGAGGATGTCATCTATGTAGACCACCACAAACTTATTAAGATATTCCCGGAAAACCTCATTCATGTACCCCTGAAAGACTGCTGGGGCGTTGGACAGCCCGAAAGGCATTACCCGGTATTCATAATGTCCAGAGGGAGTGATGAACGCCGTCTTCCACTCATCACCCCGACGAATTCGGATGAGATTATATGCACTGCGAAGATCAAGCTTTGAGAAGATTCGGGCTCCACGCAACTGTTCCAAGGCTGCTGGGACCAGAGGAAGGGGATAGCTGAATTTTACTGTTTGAGAGTTGAGATGGCGATAGTCAATGCACGGCCGCAGGCCTCCGTCCTTTTTTGCCACGAAGAAGAAGCTCGCAGCGGCAGGGGAAGTAGATGGACGAATGAACTCCTGTTCGAGGGCTTCCTCCACATACTCCTCCATGGCCTTCTGCTCCGGGATGGACAAAGGGTACACACGGCCTTTAGATAGAGTAGCTCCAGGTAGCAGGTCGATAGCACAGTCCCATGGCCGATGAGGTGGAAGTTTGGTTGCCAACTGTTTGCTGAAGACGTCCTGGAACGCCCTGTACTCCACTGGAATTTCCACCTGATGTTGTACCTCGGGACTCTCGATACTGGTGGAACAGACGGAAATCTCGGATCTTCCCTCAGGAGGTGAGTATACCATGGAGGATTCTTGGCTGACTTTCTTAACCGGTGCTAGACAGGAATGGAAACACTGTTCTCCCCAGTGAAGGACTTCTCCAGAGCTCCAGTCGATAGTAGGTTGGTGTTGGATCATCCAAGGGCGTCCCAGGATGAGCTCAGCAGTTGACTCCTCCAGCACCATAAAGGAAATCTCCTCTGAGTGTAGACATCCTACGCGGAGCGTCAGTGTGGGGGTAACGTGACGAATTCGACCTCGACCCAGCGGCTTACCCTGGATAGTCTGTACGCGGAGATCCAGATGACTTCTGAGTTTACGGATATTCAATTTCTGGAGGAGTTGCGTCGATATGAAGTTCCCCGCCGAGCCAGAGTCGAGGAGAGCTTGTGCAGAGACACATACAAGAGGGGTTAGAAGATGAACTGTTGTACGGTTCAGGGTAGCCATCTTGGGTGGAATTTGAATTGTACTCACCGCTGGGCGTTGAGGCCGAATGGGACAGGTGTCGATGAGATGCCCGTTACCTCCACAGTACAAACAGAGACGGTTCTGGATGCGTCGCTGACGTTCCGTGAGAGAGAGATGTGTGGAATCCACTTGCATGGCTTCTGGTGCTGGAGGGGTGACAGATGGAGCCGTGGACGGAGGATGTGCAGCGGTCGTTAGCGTTTCACAGGCCGTCAAACGTTGAGACACTCGGAGGGTCTTTTGAATAAGATTTTCCAGTCCCAACGAATCCTCGTAAACCACAACTAGCTGTCTAATGTTCGGATTGAGACCATGACGAAAGGCAGTGATCAGGGCAGTTTCATTCCAACCACTGGATGCCGCCAGCGTGCGGAATTGGAGAGCATATGTGCTCACAGAGGATTTGCCTTGACGGAGATTAAATAGTTGATCATGTACAGATAAATCCGAAGCAGTCTGTCCAAAAACCTCCTTAAAGTGTTGGCAGAAACTTGGTAATGATTTAATCACAGGAGAATCTGAATTCCACAAGGATTGAGCCCACTGGAGAGCTCGGCCGGACAGCAGTGAGGTGATAAAGGCTACGCGAGCTGAATCATTGGTGAATTTATGTGCTTGTATCTGGAAGTAAAGTGAAACTTGAAGTAAAAAACCGCTGCAATCCTCCGCCTCGCCGGAGTATGTCGCTGGTTGGGCCATGGGACTTGCAGAGGCAGCTGACGAAGCAGCGGGTGTTTGCGGAAGTGGTTGTCGGCGGGCTGACTGAAGGATATCCTCGGGAATCATAGGCAGATTATCTGGTGGTGAAGGAAGTAGCGACTGACGAACAGCTTGAACCAGTTCCAGGAATGGATCAGGAGATGGATTTTCTCCGGGCTCCGTTGGGTTCTGCATTTTGTGGTCTGGTCTTCTGTCACGGGTGAAACAGGAGACGGACAGTTGGTAAGTGAAACAATGTTTATTTTTGGAACAGCAGAAGCAGACGGAGTTATGGTGAGTATCTTAACAGAAGATAATTGGATGGACTTAGCCACAGGAATAATCAGAGTCTCTGTTACAGATGATGATGACCCGTCACTGGAAAGGGCTGCAGTAGAACGGCTGGGAACTGGAGACGGCAGATGATGATGAAGACAATCCGATAGGAACAGGTGAGTAGCAGGTAAGTTGCAGGTAAGTCTTTGGTATATCATGGAGAGTCTGAGTGTCTATGTAACGACGAGACCAGACAATGACTGTGAGTGTGAGAGTGGTATTTAAGGTGGTGGGATGATGAGGTGCAGGTGATGGTGATTAGAACTCAGGTGATAGTGAACGAGTAAATGAGTGAGTGGGAGGAGTGAGTGAATGAGTGGGAGGAGAGTGTGGATCTGCTGGAATCCTGACAGTTACGGGCCCATGACGTTGCAGTTTCGTTGCCAGTAAGTCATAAAATTACCAAGTTATTACGATTAGAGTACGTATCTGCGACGTTGCTGGTTATTTTATAACCTTAGGAGGACGTACTGACGACGTTGTGGTTTGGTCATATGATGGTAATGAAATTACGGGCATGCGACGTTGTAGTTACGTTGCCAGTAAGTCATAAAATTACCAAGTAATTACGATTAGAGTACGTATCTGCGACGTTGTTGGTTATCTTATAACCTTAGGAGGACGTACTGACGACGTTGTGGGTTGGTAATATGATGGTAATGAAATTACGAGCATGCGACGTTGTAGTTACGTTGTCAATTGGTAAAGTCATGACGTGACCAAAAAGTACGAATACATTACGTAACTGTTACGTCGTGTGTTAGCTGGGATACCTTTCCAAATTATAAAACGACCTCAATTGGGGGAGCGCGTGTGTTGTAACAGCCCGTGTGTGGACCACGGATGCTGCCTGTCATTGACTTACATAGGCATCACTTCCGTGGGCACATCACGGAATTTTCGGCGATTCCGTGAAACTGCCACGGATTTTGAGTTAAGGGTCCGTGTTCATTTCACGGAATTCTATGAGATCAGGTTGGCTTACCAGTTCTTTGTAGCTGGCTGGGTAACAGGTACGCGATGCTACGCTAACGGCGGGGGGAGCTACCTCATAATGGCAAAGGTAAGACATCATCAATCTATGGTTTATTTTGTAGGCTATTAACATCTATATTTTACCTAAGTAAAGATTTATATCACACGTAGCCTATGATTTTAGAGGACATTGTCGCCCGTGGCATTTTAATGGATGCCTGGACCATAGACTGTAAAAAGGCCTGGACGCATCCCTGCTCTGGGAAGTGCAGTCATTAATTATCGATCACACGTTAATCCATCCAGCAAACCACGGAGTATTTGTGGTCAGTAATAACCACATATAACTGTAACATCTAGCCATTTTTATGTTATTATATTCACTGTAGCCTATGTTAAATATGACATTTAACAAATGACAAAAAAATTTGACCTGGTAAACACAGCATTGTGATTAAGATGTATTTACAAGGTGCATTTATGGTGTCACTGCAGCAGTAAACAATAACATTTATGTAAAAATAATGTATTTATGACACTTTTTGTTTTTGTAGGTGCATTATAGCCAGTAAACCACGGAGTATCTGTGATCAGTAGCCACATATAATTGTAACATCTAGCCATCTTTATCTGTGATTATTTTCACTGTAGCCAATGTTAAAGTTTGACATGGTAAACACAGCATTGTGATTTAGATGTATTCACAAGGTGCATGTATGGTGTCACTGCAGAAGTAAACAATAACATCAAAATAACATTCATGTAAGAATAATGTATTTATGCCACTTTCTGTAATTGTAGGTGCATCATAGCCAGTCACTGTCTGAAACCCAACTACAACCATGGGTATCTTTGAAGAAGGATGGGACAGTCTTGTGTGGCCACTGTACCTGTAAAGCGGGCCTGGGAGAGGTGTGCTCCCACGTAACAGCTTTGCTGTACGCAATAGACTCTGCTGTCAAACATCTGGGAGACAAAAGCTGCACTGATGGGCCCAGGCAGTGGGGACTTCCTCCTTTGAAAGCAGGCAAGGCTTTGTACGAAGAGGGATCGGGAATTGATTTCTCGAATCCTGCCAAAAAGCGTTGTGGTGTAAACAACCAAAGCCATTCAGGTTGTCCATCTGGGAAAAAAGTGGGTGTGTCTGCAGAAGCTATAGAACAATTCTACAAGGCTCTGGATAATGCAACTCCAAACCCTTCTGAGAAGAGTGGTATACTACGCATATTGCCGCACTACTGTAAACAGTTTCAACCAAAGGTGGTGTCTCTGGGTCTACCACATCCCCTGACAGAGTTATACAGTGCTCAGAACCGGAAGCTGTCTCCCTCGGACCTTGAGAAAAAATGTGATTCAGTATTCAATGATATGGAAGTCACACCAGAGCAGGTATAGTCATCCCTCTTAATCTCATATGACTAAAATGTGCTTGAATGTGTCATGTCATTAATTTCATCTTCTATAATTTACAATGTTGTAGGCAGTAAAAGTTGAGGAAGAGACACGACAACAGGGAAAGTCAAGGCTATGGTTTGACATGAGGGCTGGTAGGGTGAAGTCAGCTGCAAGGACAGACCCTTCAAATCCTTCCAAATCCCTAATTAGGCAGATCTGTTACCCTGACCTATGCAGATTTTCAACAGTTGCAACCAGGCATGTGTGACATAAGGACACAAACATATAGTTTCTGTTTTTAATTGCACCATAGTGTAAGTGAGTAAAGAAATTAGATGTGCTTTGAACTTATGTTTCAACTATGGAAATGTATGCAATACATGTTGTGTTCTAATGTAGAGGGCCCCTGCTTTCTTAAAAAAAACATCAAAGAAACAAACACAAGACAAAGAAATGCGTTTATCATTGGAAAATTTATTACAGTCAGTATTACAAATTATCAACATTAAATTACAAACATGCATCCCTCAATCTCTTTGAGTGCCCTTATCTATTTTTAATCCCAGGTGTATGGTGAAGGTCCTTTTCCTATTTATTTCAATGTTCCTTTTAAATGGTTCTTGTTTAGGGATGCACGATGATATCGGCACGACATCGGTATCGGTCGATAAAAGCTTAAAATTATCATCATCGGCAGATATTAATATTTCTATACTATGCGCATGCGAAGACCGTGAACGTAGCATTAGCACCAGCAACTTAAACTTCCAACATGTCAGCTGTGTGGAGGAAAAGACTCGCGTCAGTATCGAGTTCTCTTTCGAAAAACATAACGCATACAAATTATGCCAAAATGTCAGTTTTGTCGAGTGTCCTCATAAGAGCAGTCTTAAATGATTTAAATAAAGTCTTAAATTAACGTAGAGAGTGAAGTGCACACTGCCGCAACAGCTTTATATAAGCAATGTAAAAAAAATTAGTTTCCTTTTCAAATTAGCGCCAAATCAAGGCACATTAACAAAATGTTAATTTTGTATTTAACATGTAAATACAAAATTTGTTTTTGTATTTGTTGCTGCTCCGCACGACCACCATTATACATGCCCGTGCAAACACGCGCATTTTACGTTTGCCTTTAAATTAGTGGAATATATCTTCACCGTAACATCCCTGCTCCTAAGGACTGAAGTTTGAAGTCTGAACTTAAAAATAAAATGTGGCACAGGCATATCATTTATTCTCCTCATTTATTCTAAGTGAAATAATGTATCTATTTTTCAGGGGTGACTGTCTGTCTACATTTGTAAAATTATATTTTTATGGTAGAATCAAATGTTGTTTGTCTTTTGTATTGCCTTATCTACAACACATGAGTGTAATAAGACAGTACAGGAGAGAGACTTTGATTTGATTTCTCTTCAGTAAAATCAAAAAGCCAAAATGAGTTTGAAAATATCGGCATATCGAATATTGGCCAAAATCCAATATTGTGCATCCCTATTCCTGTTATATTTAATTTACATATTTTTAAACGACTGTGATAGAATATGATAGAAGAGAATATTATGTGCTATTAAAATTAGGCCAATTTTGGGTACGGACATCTATAGTACTTATAGTTCTTAGGAAATTAGAGAACAAATCCAATGAAAAGAGCACTCAAGGAGTTACGATGACTTAATAACATTATTTTTCTAATTTACAGATGGGGATGTGAACATGAACAAAAAGCCAGAGAGACGTATGAGGCGTACGCTGCACAACATCATCAGGACCTAAGTGTTCGTGATGCTGGTCTCCACATTGATACCTCCCGTCCCTACCTTGGAGCTTCTCCAGATGCCTTGCTGTCCTGCTCCTGCTGTGGCGATGGTATTTTGGAAATCAAGTGCCCACACTGTGCCAAAGACACCGGAGTCCTCAGTGCCACTGAAAAGAAACATTTCTGCATTGAGAACAGATGGTACACATGCACTTAACAGAGATCATCAATACCACTACCAGGTGCAAGCCCAGTTGTTTGTGACGAAGCGGAAGTTTTGTGACTTCATGGTGTGGTCTACATCCAATTTTTTCATACAGAGAATTTTGCCTGATGCTGACTTTTTTACAGAAGCAGTGCAGAATGTCGAGTCCTTCTATAGGTCAGCCATTTTATCTGAGTTATTGGCCAAGACATATACATGCCCAGATAGACTGCTGTCAGACAAAACACAGTCCACAGACTCACAAGAATTGGTGTAGTAGTAGAGTGTTGTTCAAAACATGAAATGAACTACTAGAATTGTTGGCTCTTTGTAAATTATAGAGTGTGGTCTAGACCTACTCTATTTGTAAAGTTTTTCAAAATAACTCTTGTTATGATTTGATACTATTAATAAAATTGAATTGAATTAATTAGTAAGATTTGCCAGTGTGTAATTCTACATACATTTAATATCCGTTTATAAGGGACGGTCAAAAGATTGAGTGCTGGTTTATTTTACAAAAACATCTTTCAACATGTTTATAAAAGCCAACCTAAATTACATAATGTACACTCATATACAACTTCTTTTATCAATCAATCAATCAAGTTTTATTTGTAGACCGCTGTCACATTCACGTTTACCTTCATCATCTACATTCACTACATTTCCCAGCATTCCCCAGGATCCTCACCTGCACTCGATTCCCTCATCACCACACCTGATCTCCATCACGTCATCTCATCACCAGCACGGACTATATAACACTCACTCTCCCTGCAGTCACTGTCTGATCTCGTCAATACCTGACACACAGACTCACCTATGCTCAACCAGAGACTTACCCGCTACTTACCTGCTACTCACCTGACCCTATTGGATTATCCTCTTCATCGTCTGCCATCTTCAGTTCCCAGCCGTCCAACTGCAACCCTTCTCCAGCAACAATCCATCTGCATCTGAAAGAGAGACTCTTATTCTCCATTGGCTAAGTTCATCCAATTATCATCTGTTAATATACTCACCATAACTCCGTCTGCCTCTGCTGATCTGTTAATAAACACTATTTCACTCATTACCTGTCTGTCTCCTGTATCAACCGTGACAGAAGATCAGACCGCCCCAAGATGGACGATGGGGTAAAAATTATCGTCCTGGCTCAGGAGAGCCAAAGTTGGTATTCGTTTGTGGAAGGCTTTATCCGCATCGCACTCGTCAGTAATGTGGCTGACGAGCGGTTGTGTACCTTATTCTGGCTCGGGGCCAGATTTCACCACCAGATCGACCTTCCAGACACCACCGGACTCAGCTGGAGGGAGACCGTGATCCGGTGTCTGGAGAGTGTCGGTTCCCGACCCGGTACACAACCTACCAGCACCAAGCCCGCTTCGCCGCTGGTCCCATCCAGCACAGAGCCTTCGCCGCTGGTCCCATCCAGCACAGAGCCTTCGCCGCTGGTCCCATCCAGCACAGAGCCTTCGCCGCTGGTCCCATCCAGCACAGAGCCTTCGCCGCTGGTCCCATCCAGCACAGAGCCTTCACCGCTGGTCCCGTCCAGCCCATTTGAGCCTTCACCGCTGGTCCCATCCAGCACAGAGCCTTCACCGCTGGTCCCGTCCAGCCCATTTGAACCTTCGCCGCTGGTCCCATCCAGCACAGAGACGCCACCGCTGGCCTTTGCCAGTATTGACCTAATAGACTTTTTCACTGAGCCAGAGCCCGTTGACCCAGAGCCAGAGCCCGTTGACCCAGCGCCAGAGCCAGAGCCCATTGACCCAGCGCCAGAGCCAGAGCCCGTTGACCCAGCGCCAGAGCCAGAGCCCGTTGACCCAGCGCCAGAGCCAGAGCCCGTTAACCCAGCGCCAGAGCCCGTTGACCCAGCGCCAGAGCCAGAGCCCGTTGACCCAGCGCCAGAGCCAGAGCCCGTCGACCCAGCGCCAGAGCCAGAGCCCGTCGACCCAGCGCCAGAGCCAGAGCCCGTCGACCCAGCGCCAGAGCCAGAGCCCGTCGCCTGCCCGCCAGAGCCTGAGCCCGTCGCCTGCCCGCCAGAGACCGCCGTCCAGCCAGAGACCGCCGTCCAGCCAGAGACCGCCGTCCAGCCAGAGACCGCCGTCCAGCCAGAGACCGCCGTCCAGCCAGAGACCGCCGTCCAGCCAGAGACCGCCGTCCAGCCAGAGACCGCCGTCCAGCCAGAGACCGCCGTCCAGCCAGAGACCGCCGTCCAGCCTGAGACCGCCGTCCAGCCAGAAACTGTATTCCCACCCTGCCTCCCTCTCCCACCTCCGCTATTGATGTCTTCATGCTCTACTGCCTCGCCTCTACTGAGCCCTGTCGACCCTGCTGCCCATCCACAGCTACCCCCCAGTATCGCTGTGGAGCCGCCTCTGGGTCTCCAAGCCTCAGCATCGCCCTGGTCAGTGGATCCCCTGTCCTTGCCTCAATACCCTGAACCTCTGACTCCACCTTGGTCCTCCGACCCTACAGCCTCTCTGCGGCTCATTGTGCCCTCACCTCCGCCGGGTCTTGTCAGCCCTATATCTCCACCAGGCTCACTCCTCCTTCCTTCCTCACATTGGTCAGCCGTCACCCTGGTTCCACCTCGGGACTCCGTTCTGCCGGCTGTGCCTCTGCCCTGCATCCCTTCTGCTCCACCGGGCTCCATCTTCCCTCCTGCTCCTCAGTCGTCCTCCCTCGCACTGGTTACGCCACGGGCTTCCAGAGCCCCTTCTCCGTTTCGGTCCCATGAGCCTGCAGATCTGCCTTGGCCCTCCAGACCTGTGGTGTCACCTCGGCTCTGGGTCCATTCGGCTCAGTTGGGGATCTTGGAAACTTCTACTGGGTCTTCACCGCCATGGCCACCCGAAGGGGTCTCACCGCCATGGCCACCCGAAGGGGGCTCACCGCCATGGCCACCCGAAGGGGGCTCACCGCCATGGACGCCCGAGGGCCCCATAGCTCCGCCCTGGACACGTCCTCTCTCATCTGCTCCGCCTTGACTCCTCTGCAGCGCGAGGTCGCGCTTTCCGGAGGGGGGTGTAATGTCACATTCACGTTTACCTTCATCATCTACATTCACTACATTTCCCAGCATTCCCCAGGATCCTCACCTGCACTCGATTCCCTCATCACCACACCTGATCTCCATCACGTCATCTCATCACCAGCACGGACTATATAACACTCACTCTCCCTGCAGTCACTGTCTGATCTCGTCAATACCTGACACACAGACTCACCTATGCTCAACCAGAGACTTACCCGCTACTTACCTGCTACTCACCTGACCCTATTGGATTATCCTCTTCATCGTCTGCCATCTTCAGTTCCCAGCCGTCCAACTGCAACCCTTTCCAGTGACTGTTCATCATCATCTAAAAGAGAGACTCTGGTTATTCCTGTGGCTAAGTTCATCCAATTATCATCTGTTAATATACTCACCATAACTCCGTCTGCCTCTGCTGATCTGTTAATAAACACTATTTCACTCATTACCTGTCTGTCTCCTGTATCAACCGTGACAACCGCCTTACAACAACCAAAAGGTGCACAAGGCGCTTTCCAGTAAAAACATCAATAAACAACAATATATAAAAACATATACATAAAATAGCAGTTGAAACGGGACTGAGGCTATGTGTTAAAAGCTTGTCTGAATAGATGTTTTCAACTGCGATTTATAATTTTTGTCCTGCATGTTTCAATTAAATACAAAGTGTGAATGTGTTGGGTAACTGACACATGACAATTTTAGGAAGTTTATAAAACAGTCAGCTTAATTTTGGTGAACTGTGTGATGTAGACACAATACTGACTAAATAGGAGACCTTGACAAATGCTCTACTTTTTCTTCTACGTGGCCTATATGTCACCAGGACCCACTGAACACATCTTACATTACACAGTCACTAGCCTGATACATAACTTCAATAAAAGTATATAATAATTAGTATATAATAGATAGCCTTGCACACAGTTTACCTGTCAGCATTTTAACCGTTTTTATCCAGCTGCCAGCTAACATTACCAGCTGTCAAGTGTAGTGTTAAATAGCCTCACATGCACAATGTTTACGTTGCCTCTAACGTAAGTTTATGAGCATCAGAGCGAAGCATAGACATTTAAGTGCAAAATCTGCGTTGTTTTTTGTGTCAGATCATACAGATGACATTGTTAGAGACGGGCGATCAGTGTGAAGGGGTAGACTGCACAGCCCTATCACGCTAGCTGGTACTTGCCTATTACATAGCTAACTCATGTTACAAATGACAATTTGACTGGGTCTCCATCTGGACATGGATGACGGTATGGTATTACAAAAATGAATTACACGTAACTGGGAAATTATTCTTACCTTGTAAAAAATGCTCGCTGCAAATCCTGGAGTACTTGGAGGGCTGCCAGTCCTTTCGGCTGATAGCAGCAACCCATCGATGCCTTCTCTCCCCATCAAATGGAATTCGATAAAACGATATATTGGCTTTACCCTGTCTATTAGCACACCCCACGGCACAACACGAAATAACCATTTGAACAAGAACGAACACAAACACGTACTCGTTTGGCTTGCCGTCCGTCTACAGAATAGCTCTTCCGCCGTCCGTCATGGCGTTCAGAATTCGCGCGAGTAGAGCGTGACGTCACGTGCAAAGGGTCTATAGAATATGTAATGCAATCATATCTGACATATACTGTAAAGCTTCATTGTTAAACACTTTACTTAAAATATCTATATGGATTTCTTAGAATTTGTTTTGAATTGCAATTCTGCTTCCTTTAATTCAAATTCGAATTGTAATTCTAGATCCTGTATTTGAAATCAATTCAAATTCAATTCAAATTCAAGAATTGAATTGGAATTGAGGAGTCATTCTCAATTCAATTCTGAATTGTACACAAGTCTGGCAGAGATAACGGATAATCGTTTTTGGAGAGTGCGTTTCCGAGCCACCAGGCACTGTTTTGTGCGGATGGGCGGCCGGAGCGTGTTGAGGGTTTTTCTGTTAGAACAGTGTCATGTTAGCGACCCCTTAAGTTAATAACTAATGATCTTCGCAACGGAAGTGAATCAATCAATCATTCAAAGCTAACTTTAGCTGGACAATTACTTTATTCTAGAGCTGCTGTAAAGCCAAAACAATCTGTTACTTTAATTTCCAATTATCATTGTAAAGCTGCTTTGAAACAATCAATATTGTTAAAAGTGCTATAGATGAAGGTGACTTGACTATATGGGGATGATTAGGAGGAGGATGAAGGAGGCCAATGGGCAAATTTGGCCAGGATGCCGGGGTTACGGGTTACTTTTTTCGAAGGACATCCTGTGATTTTTAATGACCAGAGAGTCAGGACCTCGGTTTAACGTCTCATCCGAAGGATGGTGCTTGTTATGGTATAGTGTCCCCGTCACTAATACTGGGGCGTAAGGACCCACATAAACCAGAGTGTTTTATCAATGTGACTTATCATGTATTGCGAAGTCTTGAATGAAGGTATGACTTACTGTTGTGTTCAATTCCTAGCATCTCCTAGTCCTTATCCAGTCTGATATCTGTTCTTGATTCCAAATATGTGGAATTCCTGATTCCCTGTCTGTGTTTTCGACCTTTGCTGAACCCTCTCCTCGAGTGTCTGCTGTCTGCCCCTGTTTCTCCTGCCTGGTATTTGGATCGTGATTTAGTGGTCGTGATTGTGGTCTGCTCTCTGTGACCCTTGCCTGTCTGAGTACTCTGTAAATAAACCTACGCTGCGTTTGAATCTATCTGTGTTTGATTGTTTATAACAATAGGCGGAAATGAGATAGGAAAGTTGAGTTTTATTGTATTTTCTTTACTTTTTTTCCAGTAAATTAGAGATTTGAAAAATAATGTTTAGTTGTTTTGCTCATTGAAAAATAAAACAATAAAAAAGATTTCTATTCACTGATGATTGTTTTCCCTTATAGCTAGACTATTTGTTGTCTTCACTTGCAATTCCTAATGCTTCTTTCATTCTTGCAACACATTCTTGCAGCACATTTATCAGCATATCTCATCAGATCTGTTTGTTCTGAGTTCAGTGCAAAAGTATCCAAAGCATGGAATTAAATCGAGTATTGTTATTGTTCTTGGTTGCATATGTTTGAGCACATCAGGTAAAGTAATCTGTGACAACCAGTATGTATTGTTATAGTCCTGACTAGCTTCTGTTTACTCATTTGTGTTTTCCTGTTGCCCAGGGGAATTTGTGTTGTTTTTGTGTGTTCTCTCTTTGTGTTTTTGCAGGGTAGAGTTAAGGTTGTCGGTAGTGGTTGGCCATTGAGGCCTTTCCAACAGCAGTTTTTGAGTAATAATTTATGTAGTCATTCATTTTTCTGTTTTGATGTTGTTTGTTTGATTCATTTATGCATTACCTTAATAAAATTTACTTTTCGGTTAATTTAATTTGCGTGTGGCCTCCCTGTTTGTTATATTCCCTGAGTCAGGTGGTTTTGTAAAGGTATTCAGTACTCAGTCATCTTTATTCCTCTCCAAGTGAAGATAGAAACGAGTTAGAATAGAAATATATAGATAGACAAGTTGTTTTTAATGCTTCTCATTGGATCACTATCATGGGATCGTTGCTTTCAACTTTGGTTAACAGGACCATCTGACCATCAACAACCTCTCTCTCATTTACAGTTTTATTAATTATTAATTTTATTTAGGTAGTTAGTGTGCTTCCATGTAATACAAATAATAATAAAGGTAAGTCACCTCACAAGTCTGATATTGTCTTGCATTTTATTTCACACAATTCTGAATTTATAACTCTCAACTGATATGTTTAAGGTATTGCGAGGAAAAACATTCTGAATTGTAAAATAAATAGTCATGTTTTTCAAGCTTCCATAGATATTTCTATAGCCATGACATTAATACAGAAGCATATTGCAGTCAGTTCGTGTTAATGCTTATTGTGTAGTTTCAAGTTCTACCAGCAGGTGCTTATGGGACAAAAGTATTTTTTTATCCGGACTCATATGTATTTTATTTATTAAGTCTCTCATATTGCTCAAGTTACATGATATATAGCCTTGTGTTTACATTTTTTTTTTTAAATAACTAAAATAATAACTATCATTTAAACTTGGCATGGTCTTTAAATTCTTTTTACATAATAGCAAATTGGCTATTGTAATGCAATAAAAGTACATTTAGGCTATACAATATTTTACAAACGGTTGACTGAAACGCCGTTTTGCATATGCAAATTAGAATGTTCAAACGTCATCGCTCTACATTCCATTCAGGCTGTCAGGTTAGTTTCACTTACAAGTACTAGTTTTACAAGTACGCCCTTAAAGCAGCACCGTTTAATGAATGAGAATATATCCATTCAATTTCTGTGGGGAAAATGTCGCTTCTAGTTATTTTGCTCTCGGTGATCTTGATTTCAACCGACCACGGTAAGACTAGATTTGTTACAATCTCTTTTCCGGCGTTGCACCGGTTTATTTGAACGAATATGTTAATGGTATATTGATGGTAGGATTATAATCGGGTGACAACAAATCATAGAATCAGCCCAAATCAGTTTCAGTGGCGTTAAAATGGGAACTTTGTAAATTACTTAGTATAAAACCAGGTACACTGACATAAGATAAGAAAATACAGGAGTGAAAGGTCTAGTAGTCCTTGGTTTTGTGACAGAACCCTGACAGAATAATAAATATTATCTTACATCAGTGCATTAACTGACCAAAGCTTGAATGTAATGTGACTGAACTTCTGCCAAAATTAATAAAAGGTAATGTAGCCTAAACATGTTGGGGAGAACTAAAATATTTTGAAGAAAGGCTCTGTATTATGAGTCTTGATGCTGTTGGAAATTAGCATAAATTTCTGAAATATTTTTATTCTTAAATATTTTATATTTAAATCTCTAAATATTTATAATATATTTATATTTTTACTATTCATCTATGTAATATACATTATGAGTCTATGAAAATGTGTATTAGGTGTGTGTATAAGATCATCCGAGACATGTTTGTCTGATGAGTGAAAGTGTGAATCGATGATGTTCTTCTGCTGTTTGTTTGCATGTGTTACATTACGAATCCAGACATATTTCTCTGCTCACAATCTGTATGATCCATTAGAAAATAATAGTTGCATAGTTTTGTTTTTCTTATGTTAACGGTTTCTTCTCCAGGTGCCTCTGGTGTTGGATCAGATGAAGTGTCAGTGATGGAGGGAGATTCAGCCACTCTAAACACTGGTGTTAAAACAAACCGACAAGTAGATATTAGATGGTATTATAATGACATTCGCATCGCTCAAATCAATGGAGATATCAATAAGACCTGTACAGATGTTCAGTGTAATGAAGATAATGAGAGATTCAGAGACAGACTGAAGCTGGATCATCAGACTGGATCTCTGACCATCATAAACATCACACACACACTCTGGAGAATATACACTGAGGATCTTCAGCATCAGCAGCAACAGTGAACATATCTTCAATGTTTTTGTCCAAGGTGAGTCATTTAACGTGTAAATGCAGATTATATATTTTTAAAGCACATTATTAATGTGTGTTTATAGGCACAGACCAAAATATTTATTTTCAGACTGAGAGTCAAGAAAGGGCTTATGCAAAGTCATATTCACATTTCTTTCATGTTGTGTAGTTTCTGTTTGTTTTCAGCAAAATATCCTCCAGCATCTGTTGGTTTTTGTTTCAGGAGTTTCTGCTGAAATAGATGAAGTGAAGAGAAACGAGGGAGAATCTGTCACTTTTGATCCTCCTGTAGCAAGAAAACCAAATGATGTGATGACGTGGTATTTTAATAACATTCACATCGCTGAAATCAGTGGAGATCTCAGTAATATCTGTACAGATGTTCAGTGTAATGAAGATAATGAGAGATTCAGAGACTGAAGCTGGATCATCAGACTGGATCTCTGACAATCACAAATATCACAACTGAAGACTCTGGATAATATAAACTACAGATGATCATCAACAACAGCAGCTTCAGTGTCACTAGAGTGAAGAGATTCATTCTTACTGTTGGTGAGAATATCATTTAATCATTCAATGCATTTTCCTTTGAGGAATAAAAAAAAACAGTTTAATATTTTTGAAATCAACTCAATGTTGAGTTGACTTTTTTTGAGCTTTGACTAATAACACTTTTACTAATGTTATTAACTTGATCACTTGAAAAATGCATAATATTTGTTTTCAGTGAACGCTGCTGTTTCCTGTTGATACAGATGATAATCAATATAGAAAGGGTCTAAAGAAGAAAAAAAAAAAAAGAAAAAAAAAACTGAAGTACTGGATGTATTATCATTCACAATAATGTCTGTTTCTCTGTAGATGTTCCAGATTCAGGTCTGTCTTCAGGAGCTGTAGCAGGAATAGTTGTTGTTGGTGTTGTTCTGTTGGTTTCTGCAGTTGCTGGTGTGATTTACTACCGTCACCGCAGGAGCCGTGCAGTACAACAGAATGCACCAGGACCACAGAATGCACCAGTACCACAGAATGCACCAGTACCACAGAATCCACCAGGACCACAGAATGCAGCAGGACCACAGAATGCACCAGTACCACAGGATGTAAGTATTACATGTCAGATGATTTAACAAGATATATGAGATTTACTGTGCAAAAACAACGTCTTTTTTGCTCTTTTATTTTTTTATTTTTAACAGTACAGATGCAGATTTTCACTGGTGAAACAGTCAAAACAATCAAAAACACCAATAACTCCCAAATAAACATTTTGTACAGTTTGTGTAACTGAAACTTCAATCCTTCTCTTCACTGTCACGTTTTGGGTTTTGTTTCTTGTTTTTGTCATTGTCATGTTTCTGTGTCTGTTTGTCATGTGATCCTGCCATGTGTCTTGGTCAGTTCTTATCGTTGCACTATTGTGGTTGTTCCGTACCCGAGTCTCAGTCTGAGTTTGTATTTATGAAGTTTTGAGATTATTTAATAAAAGACTGCTGCTCTTGGATCCTGCTTCCTCTGCTTCAACCGAACACAACAGTAACATTCTGTGAATCTGTGTTTTCTTACAGGATGATGATGCAGACAACGACCCACCAGCTGATGCCAATGACATTCGTATGGAGGAAATTAAACCATTAAATCAGACTCAGGCCAAGGCCTAAACAATGGACACTGAAGAGAATCAGGAAATGATGGAGAGACGAGGATCAGCTGAAACTCTTATCACTCACAGAGTAATTGTGTCACGATTCCAAGATTTCAGCAGTCGGCACCAATAACAGTAAACATTTCACCTTTTACATACCAATTTAACGAGTTCAAATTTACATAAAATTAGATATAGAAAAGCTGTATGTGTATTTGACGTGCTTTCCGGGGGAGAGGCTCCGAGATCGGGATTTGACCCAGAGTACACTGAGTATTCCCCCGGTGGCAGGAAGAGTTATAACTAGAAGTGTGGAGAAGTGTGGTGGAGAGATGCTGATAAACTGATAAACTGTCAATGAACAGAGGTAAGTCTGCTGTATATGTGTGTGTGTATATATATATATATATATATATATATATATATATATATATATATATATATATATATATATATATATATATATATATATATATATATATATATTTATATACATACATACATACCTCTTATCATTGATTAACTGAATGCTCTCCACTTGTGTTTATTATCTGAACATGCTCCTCCCGGACTTTGTTAAATGTTAGTTAAATATGACATCCAAAACTGTTAGAATATATTAAATGATTTAAATTATATATTAACACATTTAGCCTTAAACCGTATATAAGCTATAAATTAAGAAACAGAGCAACAGTGTCCAGCAGTAGATCAGTGAGAGCTTGATGTTTCTCAGTATATAGAGGTTTATTAAAGCTGTAATAGACACAAACAGTGAGACATATTTCTGCAACATTTGCACTATAATGCTGATCTGGTTTGACATCTCAGTAATTGTGTCCCGTCTGTTTACATCCTCTGATAACTGATAGAACTGTTTTTTACAATTACCTCAACAAGACGGGCATTATGACCAATATTTCCTCCTCAACACAAGGACAGTCTCCACTACTGATACTGTGTGTGGTTTTACTGGTATTGTTGCTGTTACTGGAAATATCTGGTATTCTTATGGTGCTAATATTTATGGTTTAAACAGTTACATTAACCCTTACTTATCTATCTTCATCAGAAAACACTCTCCAGCAGCGACTGAAACCAAAACCAGCTTTAATAAGCTTGAAATATCATTTATTTATTTTAAAGTTGGGGAAACATTCAGGTATTTATTGTTCAATGCCTGTAACTGGACTCATATATGACACAGTCTGTGTTAAATGTTGCTGCGTTAAACATGAGTAATACTTATGGAGGAGTGTTACAGCCATAATAACACACACGTGTGTATACTTTATAAAACAATGCAATTAAACTTGTAAATATGGATATTTATCTTCATCGTTGAAATATGCAAAAATGAAGTTAACCTGAAGTTGAGAACAAACATCTCTGACATTTTATGAGATGCTGATTCATTCTTTCATTTTATTGATAGATATATTTTATTGATTTCATGATATATGGAGATCTGTTGTGTTATTTAACTTTTTCTCCATCTCGTATCTTTTTCAGTTCTATTGAGCTGTGATTGAGTTTTTTTTTTTTTATCATGGAATTATTGTATTTTGCTGATGTGTTTGTTTAAAATCAACGCAGTCTCACACCCAAGGCGTCATCTAACTGACGCTATGGACCATTTTTGACCATGCGTCAATATGCCGACGCACATGGCACCCCTTAAGCGTCAATATGAGACGCGCCTCCTAGTGGTCTAATCCTAACCCTACCCCAGACCTAAACCTACCCATAACGGAAGCGTCATCTAACTGACGCTAAAGGATGAGCGTCTCATATTGACGTTTGGGGGGGGGGTGTGTGCGTCGGCATGTTGACGCATGGTCAGAAGCGTCAGTAAGATGACGCCTTGGGTGTGAGACTGTGTTGTTAAAATATTATCACTGTTTGATGGAGACGATTGCCTTCACTTTAATACTGTTTCTCCAGTCTAGCCTTCAGCTTTAGACTTGCTCCCTTTGTTCTTTGGTAGCAATCTTGATCCCTTGTTCCTATTTTTGGATTTTTCTTTTTGTCTGGTGCTCAATGTAAATATATAAATCAATAGAGGTGTTTCATGATTTTTATTTATGTCAGGTAAATATTTTAAGAAAAGCCATTTAAGTGTCAAATCTAATATATGCTAAACTCCTTTCAAAAGCTTTTATCAATAAGAACTGAACATTAATGTTGTAGTTTTCCTAACATAACGTTTTTTGAATTAGCTGTTTTAATGAGACCAATATTGTGTTTCTTGCATGGGCAGAATATTTCCTTATCGTTACATCAGCCAAGGGAAAAAGTGACTTGAAGAAAACCCACAAAAACACTGCTTTCTTTTCTGAAACAAGCAAATTAACGTGACAAATCTTTGTATGTTTATGTGATAAATATTATTAAAAACATATGATTCATTCAAAACATCTGTAATCTATGCGTCTCTAAAATATTTTTGTAATCAGAAATATAAGCTAATATTGAATCAAGTTATAGGAATTTCATCACTGATGCACTACTTTCACTAGCAACTTTATTATGGTTGTTAAGTCTTGTAATGTCATGATGGATGGACTGAGTTTGTGTTGCTCTGTTCTCTCTTTCTCTACTGTTCATTTTTCCTTTGCTCTGCTGCTCTGGATATTGATCACATACACCCAGACAAAGAAGCACAGCAAGCAGAGATATGTGGTCCCATACAGTTGGACTGTTGCTATAAGATAAAAATAAAAAAAACTTCTATAATTTATTTTCACACAACATCTGTTACTCCATTAGTGTTCAAAACATGTATTTTTCTGCAATCATACACTTTGCAAGTTGTGAAAAGCTATTTTTTCTTAAAGGAACACACAACCGTTTTTTGAAATAGGGGTTATTCACCGTCTCCACTACATTTAGATAGGTGGACAAATGCATTTTTGTCTCAGTGCATGCATTGTCTTAGCTTAGCATAATGAATGGAATCCTTTGTTGCCAGATAGCATGTCGTGAGTAAAAGTGATCAATTTTTTAAAAAAAACCTTCCGCCAACATACCGGCGTGACCTGCACCGAGTATCTTCGCTGAGAAGTTACAGCTACAGCAAACATGGTAATTGCCTGCATTGCACAAGGTTGTGAGATCAAGCAAAGGACACACACTCCGGTATGTTAACGGACGTTGTGGGATTTCAGGTGTTGCGTGATATCTCTGCGCCCAAGTAGCAGTGCTTCGCCTGTGCTTCACCCCAATATAGGCCTTGTCCCAAGTCAACATCTGCCTAGGAAATCGCCTAGTCTTAATCTGCATTGCTATTTGTACTTTTCTTTTTTGGATCACTTTTACTCACAACATGCTATCCGGCAACAAAGGATTCCATTCATTATGCTAAGCTACACTAGCGGCGGCGCTGCCAGACTAAGACATGCACTGAGACAAAAATGCGTTTGCACCTGTCTAAATGTAGGGGAGACGGTGAATAACCCCCATTTCAAAAAACTGTGTCATGTTCCTTTAAGGTATGACTTTACCCCGTTGTTACTCAATCCCTCTAGTGGTCAAATAATGTTAATTTCTGATGTTATAGTTTCATTCATAATGCTAGAATTCATGTTGTTGGTGTGTGACAGAGAGTATGGAAGCAAATAAGAGACAGACATGTTGTTGCATCTGCCATCTTGAAATGGTCAACATTTCAAACGATCCAATGAGTTTTCCCAGATAACAAAACAAACAAAATTTTAAATCCAAAAGAAGTGTGGAAAACATTTCACAGGTGAGTAAGTGCTGGTTTTTGTGTTTATATGTATGAACTCAACATTGCAGGTTTATAAACTATGGCAACTTTTTAATGTCACATAATCTGACGCCTTTGTCTTTTTGTGTATTGTGTTAATGATCAACTAATCCTATGAAGATCTACAGATCCATTCATATGTATAACTATGGTTGCAGAAACAGTCAATTTGCTGTGATCAAGAAACTGCCTTCCACCTCCCTCATTTGCATTTCCCTGTCACCAGATGTGGTTTTGTTTTGTTTTTTGTTCTCGCTCTTTTGCAGGGTGGAGTCAACATCAGATTCTGTGGGTTACCTCTGATGAGTCAACTGATAAAAGGGTTATGTGGTTGTCGCTTGAGGCTTGTCCAACACCAGTTTTTGTGTATTCATTTGTTTTTTTTCTCTCTTTCTTTTCCTGTTTTGATGTTGTTTGTGTAACGAGTTTTATATGGGTTCTGTTAAATTGCTGCATAAATGGGGACAGCGCCTTCTGCTGGCGTCACTTTCACATTGTCACATTGTAAAAAAAAAAAAAAAACTGGTGGTGAAATGTTCTCAGAAAAAAGAACGTCTCTGGTTACTTACGTAACCTATGTTCTCTGAATAGGGAACGAGACGCTGCGGAAAGCGCAGTGGGATATTCTCTGAATGTGCCGATTGTCTGAAGCCTTATAGAATCACGCCAATTCATTGGCTGATGGCGTCCGCGCAATATGGCTCCGCCCCGACGCTCTTACGTCGCATCATACGTATTCGCGCGCGCGCCATCTGCTCCTCAGATTTCTCTGCCGAAAAGAAACTGTCAGCAGCGCGAGGAGCTTGGCCGCTAACGCAGCGTCTCGTTCCCTATTCAGAGAACATAGGTTACGTAAGTAACCAGAGACGTTCTCTTTCATAGGTTCTCTCAACGCTGCGGAAAGCGCAGTGGGAACGGACTACCAAACTCGCCAAGCTAGAGCGCTTTTATGACTGGTAGATAAAAGAGACAACGACCGAAACGAGTTCAAACAGAAAGAACCTGGGAACCCGGGTCATGTCAAGATCCAAGCTATAGAACCTTACAAAAGTATGCGGAGAGGACCAGCCTGCCGCAACACAAATATCCTCCAAAAGTGCTCCTCTAAAAAGAGCTTGAGAAGATGCTACACTTCTGGTGGAATGTGCTCTAATGTTAAGAGGTGAAGGCAAGCCACGCACCCCATAAGCCAACGAGATAGCCTCTGTGACCCAGTGAGAAATCCTCTGCTTCGATGCAGCAAGCCCACGGCGGCTAGCACCGAAACAAACCAGAAGCTGGTTAGATTTCCTCCAACCGCCTGAGCGGTCTACATATATCTTAAGAGAACGAACTGGGCAGAGCAAGTTAAGCTCCCTATCTTCCTCAGATGAAAATGGAGGAGGGTGGAAAGCATTAAGGTTAACTACCTGAGAGCGGAAACTTGAGGAAAGAACCTTGGGGACATACCCTGGTCTCGGCCTCAAGGAAACTTTGACCAGGCCAGGGGCAAAGTCCAAGCAGGACTCGCTAACAGAAAGAGCTTGTAAGTCTCCCACCCGCTTTAATGAGGACAAAGCTAACAAAAGAGAAACCTTAAGAGTCAGAATCCTATCCGGAGCTGACTCCAAGGGCTCAAAGGGGGCTTTCGTCAAACCCTCTAGGACAACAGAAAGATCCCATGAGGGGACTCTAGGGGAGCGAGCCGGTTTCAGGCGCTTCACCCCACGCATAAAGGCAGAAACTAACCTTAACTTGCCTAGGGGAATCTCATCCGATTCCCTATGCGCTGCAATAGCCGCGACATAAACTCTGAGAGTGGTAGCGGCTGCTCCAGCCGCAAACTTCTCCTGCAGGAATTCCAGTACTGAACCAGCAGGGCAGTTAACTGGGCTCTTATCATGTGCTAAACACCAAGTCTCAAAAACCTTCCATTTGGAAGAATATAATCTCCTTGTAGAAGGAGCTCTAGCACTCGCAATAGTCTCCTGAACGTCAGTTGGGAGACCAGAGCTTAATGCTAACGGCCTCTGATCGGCCAAACATACAGCTTCCACATGTCTGGGCGAGGATGCCATATCCTGCCCTGTAGCTGGGACAGCAGATCTTCCCTGACCGGGATCCTCCAGGGGGGAGACTCCAGTAGAGGAACTAGCTCCGAAAACCATGGCTGAGATGGCCAGAACGGAGCTACCAGGAGGAGGCGGACTCCGCTCTCTCTCACTCTGGCCAAGACCGCCGGGATCAGTTTGATGGGCGGGAAGGCATAGAGTTTCTGCGTTGGCCAAGGGTAAGCGAACGCATCTATCCCCAATGGGGCCGGGGGACTCAGGGAGAACCAAAGAGGGCATTGGGATGACTCTTGAGATGCAAAGAGGTCCACCTCCGCCTCTCCAAAAACCTTCCAGATTAGAGCCATCGTCTGGCGGTTCAACATCCATTCTCCCGATCGGAGTTTCTGTCTCGACAGAAAATCTGCTGCGAGGTTCAGAACCCCTGGGACATGAACCGCTCTTAGAGATAGGAATCTGCTCTGAGACCACAGGAGAAGGTGACGCGCATGCCTGTCTAGGGTGCGCGACCGAGAACCTCCCTGCCGGTTCACATGAGACACCACTGCCATATTGTCCGTTCTGACAATGACATGGTGACCCTCCAGAAGAGGGAGGAAATGAAGCAGAGGCAGAAAAACGGCCCTTAACTCCAGGCAGTTTATGTGCCAGGAGAGAGCCTCTCCGGTCCAGACCCCACACGCTGGTCTGCCCTCGAAAACCGCTCCCCAGCCGGTGAGAGAGGCATCCGTCGTAATCATCTGGCGACGAGATACCGCACCCATGCTGACCCCTTTCCGAAGAAAAAGAGGGTCCCGCCAAACTGACAGGGCTCGAAAGCAACTGCGCGATACCTTCAGTAGGCGAAGGGTTGACCCGGAGGGTCGAACCCCTGAGAGTTTCACCCACCACATGAAGGGTCTCATGTGGAGTAGGCCCAGTGGTAGCACGGAGGAGGCCGCAGCCATAAGGCCCAGCATCCTGCGGCAGGTGCCCACAGACACATGATGGCCTAGTGAAAAACGAGCCAAGCATGTCGTCAAGCTGGAAATCCGTGCAGGGGCCAAACGGGCCTGCATGAGAACGGAATCCATGTTCACCCCCAAGAAAACGGTGCTTTGAGCCGGAGCAAGAACACTCTTCTCCGAGTTCAACCTCAAACCGAGAGACTGGATATGACTCAGAACGACGTCTCTGTGGTGGGCTACTAGCTCCCTGGATTGGGCTAAAATGAGCCAATCGTCCAGGTAATTTAGAACACGGATGCCCTGGAGCCGCAATGGGGCCAGAGCTGCATCCATGCACTTTGTGAATGTCCTTGGAGCTAGAGATAGGCCGAAGGGAAGGACCCTGTACTGGAACGCCCTTTCTCCAACGGCGAACCTGAGGAATTGCCTGTGTCGCTGTACAACCTGGATGTGAAAATAAGCATCCTTTAGGTCTATTGTCACGAACCAATCCCCTGGCCGAATCTGAGATATGATAGCTTTCAGCGTCAACATCTTGAATTTCCCTTTGTAAAGGGCGAAGTTCAGTCGGCGGAGGTCCAGTATGGGACGCAAACCGCCGCCCTTCTTCGGGACCAGGAAGTAACGGCTGTAAAAGCCCCGCTCGGTTTCCCCTGGAGTAATCTCCTCTATTGCTCCTTTGAGAAGGAGGGAAGAGATTTCCTGCTGCAGTACAGAAGCCTGAGCGGCGCTGTCTACTACAGTAGGAAACACCCCGTTGAAACAGGGGGGATTGCGGCAAAACTGAAGAGTGTAGCCGAACCGAATTGTGCGAAGAACCCAGGACGATACCCCTGGTAAGCGTTCCCACTCTGGAAGGAAATGTGACAGAGGAGGAGGGATGTTGTAATGCAGACGACATACCTGAGTAAGGGTGCCGTGTTGACTCTCCTGGGGTAAAGAGGTTGACTGTGCAGGAGGGCCATCGGCGTCCTGGCACGTGATGGGAGGCATCGAGATTGGGGTCATGGTGACCAGGTCCGCCTGCTTCGGAGGAAAACGGAAAGTGCCTCCGAGGATGCGGCCGGTAGTTATAGAGAGCGTGGGGGGTGAGGGGAGAAAGCCGAAAGCGTCTCCTTCCTCCCGCACCAGACTGAGTAGAGAAGGTGAAATATGGCCTGCACTTCGAGACACTCTGAGTGGCGAAGGTGACAGGGCAAGGAAAGGAGAGCTGGGAGGTGGGCAGAAACGCTTGCGCGGTCTGACCCAACCCTGAGGAACCAGAGGAGCTCTCCTTTTTCTGACCGGAGGGTCAGGAACGGCTCTGCGCCGCCGGAGCAGTCGGTTTGTCGGACCGCTTCAACTGGAGGCGCTTGTGAGGCCGTTGACGGGGAAACGGGCGACCGCGGGCTCCCCAAACCGTGGCAGGTGGGGGATGCCCTGGTTCGCTTCTTCTGGAAGAGAACTCCGGTCTATGAGAGGGACGTTCTCTGGGTCGCACCGGGGGGGGAGCAGAAGGTTCCCTAGCCCTCCTGGGCATGAACTGTCTGAACGCGGCCGATTGGGATTTGGAGGAGCGGAATTTCTCAACCACTGTGTTGACCGCCTCACCAAACAACCCTGTTTGAGAAATGGGGGCGTCCAAGAGGAAAACCTTCTCTTTATCACGGATCTCCGTGAGATTAAGCCACAAGTGGCGCTCCACCGCAACAGAACCAGCCATAGAGCGACCTATAGCACGTGCGGTATGCTTGGTGGCTCTTAAGGCTAAATCCGTAGCCTTACGAAGCTCCTTGACCGCTTCAGGGGTCACACCGTCACCCTCGTCCATTTCCTTCAGGACGTCCGCCTGGTAGGCCTGAAGAATGGCCATAGTGTGCAGGGTCATGCCTGCCTGCCCAGCCGCCATGTAGGATTTCCCAATGAGAGAGGAAGTAGTCCTACATGCTTTAGAAGGGAGAAGGGGGCGCGACTTCCAGGACGGCGCAGACGACGGAGCAAGATGGTCGGCTAGAGTTTCCTCAATCGCCGGAATGGCGGAATAGCCCTGTTCCACAGAACCTACCAGGTTGGTGAAATCAGCAGCAGCCGCATTAGTGAGGCGCGAAGAGAAAGGCTGCTTCCAGGATCTGGAGATCTCATGATGCAGATCACTGAAAAATGGCAGCTTCCTCCGTTGAGGCCTAGAATTAGGGCCACTGAGAAGCCTTTCGTCGAGTTTCGACGACTGAGACTCACGTGGCTCGTCGGGCCAATCAATAGTGAGCTTCTCCGTAGCGCGCGAAAGCACGTCAACGAGCTCCGCGTAGGCCGCAGTAGGCCGCGCTTCCTGGCCGCTCGGCGGAATAACCTCGTCGGCGAGAGTAGGCCCGAAATCCTCGGAGTCGGAAGCCTCGGTAAAAAGTATATCCTCTAGCCCGAAAGAAACCGCGTCGCGTGCTCCCGGGCTGGGGCGCAAATAATCGTGTGAAAATTCGACTGGCATGTCTCGCGCGTGCCGAGGGGAGGGAGGGAGAGAAAGAGCGGGGCTCGTCTGCTCGAACTCCGCATCCTCAAGCTCTACATCCGAACCCCAGGTCGCGGATCCTCGAGAGGCCTCGGGAGCGCGACAGGGGGAGACGAATGATTCCCTCTCAAAGACCGCGAGCCGCAATTTGAGGGTTTTGAGCAACAAATTTTCACAGAATTTGCATTTAGACGATCCTATAACTGCCTCACGCGCATGTGAAAAACCCAAACATTTAACGCACTTACTGTGTGGGTCGTCGTTAGCGATGTAACGAGCACATGGCGGAGTACAGCGTCTGTAATCCATGGCAGCTTCACCGTAAGGAGAAACAGAGTTCCGCTTGAACAGTCGCAGAAGCGCCGAGAATAATCCTAGATGTAATTGTAGCTCAGAAAAATCACGAGCGAAGGGCAAACGTGACCGCTTCGTTCTGAAGGCAGAGAAATCTGAGGAGCAGATGGCGCGCGCGCGAATACGTATGATGCGACGTAAGAGCGTCGGGGCGGAGCCATATTGCGCGGACGCCATCAGCCAATGAATTGGCGTGATTCTATAAGGCTTCAGACAATCGGCACATTCAGAGAATATCCCACTGCGCTTTCCGCAGCGTTGAGAGAACCTATGAAAGAGAACATTTTATTTTCCACAAAGAAAATTGTGGTTCAGTGTTGAGTAGAAAACACTCGACCACGGTAAGACAAAATTTGTTCCAATCTCTTTTCCATGTGTGTATTGATGGTAGGATTATAATCGGCTGACAACAGATCATAGAATCTGCCCAGATCAGTTTCAGTGGCGTTAAAATGGGAACTTTGGACAACTGATATTATGCATTTTTTATGTTTTAAAAAAAATATCAAAGTTTGCTTTTTAGCAGCCCGCAACTAAACACATTTGCATTGATTTTAAAATATTGGACTGTTTTTAAATATTCCTCAAAGGAAAATGCATTGAATAGCTAAAATATACACTCACCACTGACGGTGAGATTGAATCTCTTCACTAGTAGTGATGCTGGCTGTAGGCTACCTGCACATGTGTGACAGAGTGTGTTGATGTCCAGATGTGTGGTCTGGTTGCTGATGGGATTGTTCAGCACACAGCTGTAGGTGTTTTTATCCTGATATTCCACCTCCAGAGGTAGAGAGAGACTGATGCTGAGATCACACACACTGATGCTGGACAATACACTCATTCCTCGAGTCACATGACCCACATTCACAGATGAACACACCAATGAACACGATGATGATGATGATGAAAAACATTGTGAAGAGTTACTGATGATGACAGGAGCAATCAGATAAGCTGAAATAAAGAGAATTACAAATATGTCGGGAATAACTATAACAACAAATAATCAATGATTGAAAGGAAAGGACTCCACTATAAATAAACTTTTGTTGAACAAAATGGTTCTTTATGGAGTCGATGCAGATAAAGAACCCTTACATTAAATTTAACAGAATGATTATTTATCTTACACAAACCTTTCTCAAAGTTAATAAAAAAATGACTTTTGGATTTCTGAACTGACACTGATGATCTCCAAATCATCTAAAAAAATGGTTCTTTTTAGAACGATTCACTAAAAGGTTTTTTGGGAACCAAAATGGTTCTTCTATGACCCCTATTTTGGAACCTTTATTTTTAAGAGTGAAATGTTTCTCAATAATTGTGACACTTCTTTAAATCCTGAAAACTCCCGGATTTCTCTAAAACTTAAATGCTAAAATGACTAAAACTTGATCTTTACATGAAGTACACGTGAGCATCTGTACACGTAAATTACACCTGTTTCAACTTAAAAACTTAAGTTCAGTTGCTGCCTTAAATCTTTGAATACCGGTATTATTAAATTGTATGGTTTTTTTTTCCAACATAAATAACATTAAAGTTCATTAAAAATGTCATAAAAGCTTCAAATCAGTTAAACCAATAGCTTCACAGAATGATTCACTGTTTCGAGCCCTGCTGGTGAGAACAGAGTAAATGCAACAAAAACATGCATAAAAACACATTTTTACAAACTCATTGCAAATTTTTGATTGCAAGTATAATCTATCAAAAGCAATTAACATCTAATATTAAAGTGTCTGTATAATATGTGTTCTTTATTTTTCAGGGCTTGTTTGGTTTGTTATAAGGATGGCTCAGCTAAAAAAGGCCAATTTGTTATTCCTTTTAATTATACAAATTCCTCATTAAAACGTCTGTATTTTTTTTTTAACTGATCAGAGGTCAGGTAAAAACTAAACACTTGTTCAATGGTTGGCCGCTGGAGAGCGATCTCAGTTATCCATCGGTGACCCGTTGGAATTTCAAAACGTTTCGAAACAGTTATGCCGTAAGAAAGCCATGTTTACTGAAATCAAGCAACTTTGGCTGAAATTAAAAGGATTTGGGTAAAATATGGACAAACCTTAAATGTTAACCTTACGCTTGGGTTTGTCCATAGTTATGCCACTGCTAAAAAGCTGATTTAGTAATAATAGACAGAACAAGCAAATCTGTAGTTGTGGACTCACCATAGACAGCAACAGTGAATCTGTATGTGTTGGCTTTCTTGCTCTTGATGGTCATTTCATAGAGTCCAGAGTCTGATGTTCTGGTGTTTGTGATGGTCAGAGATCCAGTTTGATTGTCCAGTTTCAGTCTGTCTCTGAATCTCCCGTCAGGAACACCATCATGTACGAGGAAGATTCTAGCCCCTTTATTAATTTCAGCTATAAGACTCTCTGGACGTTCAAATGTCCACGATAACATATAATTTTCCTGTAGCTGAGAATCATTATTCTGTAGAGTGATAGTATCTCCCTCCGTCACTGATACTGACACCGTTTTCACAGCATCTGAATGACCAACCTCTGCAGAACAGAGGGAGATTATCATCAGGACAGGAGCACATTTAAGCAGGTACATTTAAGTAATAATTTCTATATGATCACAAACTTTAAATTTGGCTTTTACTAATTCAGAAACTCATGAAATACTGATGGCCATTTAGTGAACTGGAACCAGCAACTTATTCCTGCTCTTGCTTTGTCTTGGTTAAATCAGATTTAGGCTCTCCCCAGTTTGAAATTCAGAAGGAACATAAACTTTATTTATATTGTAGATACTTTGTACCGTCAGATGGAATCGGCTGAGTGACGTTTTGAACATTAAGATTTCAACATTCATCATTGAATATGCCAATAAGATAATGTAAAACGAATGCACTGAATTTTTAGCAGTTGAGAAAGGGTAAATGTTAGAGAGTCTACTGATGTGAAAACTGATTCAGTCGGTGTGTCTGTTAAAGGGTACCTATCATGGAATTTTGAAAATTACCTTTCATGTAGTGTGTAACATAGATCTAATTAGTGAACAAAAACATCCTTCAAAGTTTTAAATATGAAAGTTCACCGTATACAAAGTTATTGTCTCTCAAAAGTAAGAGTCGACTCTGAGTCGCTGATATGAATCGATAGACGAACGATGAATTTTCTCTAACTTTCGTAAGTCACAAGTTATTTGAATTCGACACGCCCACTCAGTGCGCGCGCCGAGCAGACAGAGAAACCTGACAAACATGTCGACGAGACTCTGTTCTGAAGTGCGAATCAAAAGCAAACTTTTTTTTTCACTGCCCAGGGACAAGCACGTGAAGACTCAGTGGCTAGAGTTTATATTTACAACTATACCACACAAGTATAGCCACCTTGAGCTGTGTTCGCGTTATTTTAATGACGATCGCTTCACAAACACAAATGCTTTCACGTGTGGATTCGCGAGTCGCCTGATACTGAAGGAACGTTCAATACCAAGTTTATTTGGATCAGCTTCCTCCTCCGAATCACAACCTGTAAGTACTATTAATAATTGTTGCTTTTGTGTGTGTGTGTGTGTGTGTGTGTGCGCGCGTGCGTGCCTGTGTGTGAGAGAGAGTGAGAGTTACGCTCAGCAGCTTCTAGGTCTCCAATGTCATTTTTTTTGTTTTTTTGAAATATGTGAAATTATGTGAAGCGTATTGTAGTACTGCAGTGCTTTATCAATATGTTTAAGCTTTGGGCTAACGCAAAATATAACTGACTGCGTCATCTGACCAATCACCGCCGATTAGCGTCACGCAAAGGAGGGGTTTGGACAAGTCGTCAAACGAATCATTAGGGAGTCGGTGAGCAAATCAGGTAAAAATAAATGCATATTATAAGACAACAAAAGTGTTTTTTGTCATTGCATGCATGTAAAAATGTTGTTGGGGACTCCCAGAACATTATTAGGAACATTTTAAATGCCATAATAGGTACCCTTTAAGGGTTATACTTCACATCTTATCCTCTTTTGTTCTTGCCTCATGTGCCTTAGCATGTCATCACATTAATAATACTGCATTGATTTTTGGCCTCTGTTTACACTAGAATAATTCTGCAATCGTCATCGTCATTGTTGGAAAGGCCGAGTCATGTGCGCATGCGCTACTTACTTTCAGTCATCATCAGCACAGAGCGGGACTGTACGAGTGGGACTGTATCAACTTGATACTATCAAGCAAGACTTTACTTTCATAAAGTGATGCATGTTTAAGAGAGATGAATCCGTTAATCGCGTGAGGTTAAGGGCTCGTGAATGTGCCGTTTATGTTTGATATTACTTGCAATTTATAATATTGAGATTGCACCCAGTGTTTGATTGTGCATATGTATGTGTGATCGTTACATTAGTATTTGAAACTCTTGTTATTTCAAGTTTAAGGACGCGATCTTTATGATTATGTGCCGTTCATTTAAATTACCTCCGATTTGGTTTCGGTTTTGAATGTTATGCCATTTCTGGCCACCTGGTGGCGGTGTTGCATATTTTCGTTACTTGTATTTTGATTTTTTTATTTAATATAGAATCGAACCTGATAATTCTTTATTTGAAGAATGTAGATTTGGAAGTAATGTTTGTATAATAATACTAGAGACATTTGTTAATATATATACCTTTATTTCTTTCCCTTTGTAGACCACAAACACACACTAAATACTTGCAACCTATGTACTGCTGTTTTGTCCATGGCCAAAAGTGTCAACAATAAACCTCCTTTGCATGGAACTGATTGAATCCAGTGTCTTCTGATCGACACCCCATTGAGGAAAGCTAGAAATTACAAATCATCACCTATTACAGTCCAATCCTCCTATCGAACAGTCATCTTGAGTGTCAATGAAAAACTATCTGAAAGAAAATCTGCTTATGTCTTAAGACAAACAGCATGAAGGACACCACAGAAGACATATGTTCCACTGACATGTGAAGCAAGGGAGTAAATCAATAAAACTGAAGAACACCATCTGAAGATGCCCATATAAGAATATTTTTTAAACGGAAACTTTTTTAACAGGGTTTTTTAAAGATAAATGATGTAAGATTCCTCCTGACCACCGTGTTGCATGATTTGTAACTGTTATTTCTTTAGCATTTTTAAGACTATACTTCTTTTTGCTTCCTCCTTTTCAGCATAAGCTGATGACAAAGAGTATTGTTCTGATGAGGAACAGGCAGATATAGATCAACAGACATTGTGAGATTATATGTAGGACAGCAATTCAATATTTGATCTTTGTGATTATTTTATTCCATTAATGAATTAAGTTGCATAACAAGTATAGTGTGATTAAAAACAAAATACATTAAGTGGGGTTTTGGATATGCAATTTCATAAACCAGTATTATGCCTCACACTGAATATGAGAATATATTTTATGAGTAATAATAATAGCAAATGCAAAGTATCAAAAGTCATTAAAAAAACATTTATAACTTACATCTTATAACCAACAGGTCGCCAAGAAAACAAGCAGAACAAAAGAACATTGACCATTTTCTTTGACATTTTACAAGCAGCTCTAATGTTAAAATACTGGAATATCAACAAGTTATTGTGGTCGGGTTTTATGAATCAACTTTTATTTAACAACTCCCCAAAATAGATCATAAAAGTAATCCACATGGCTCCAGGGACTTAAAAAATGCCTTCTGAAGTGAAGCGATGGGTTTTTGTAATAAAATATCTGTATTTAAACCTTTCTAAACTATAATAACCAGCTTCCGGTGGAAGAGTGACGTCTGAAGCGACATGTGACGCATTGACGAACACGGAAGCACAAAGAATAGAGCAAAACGAAACACCGGTCACATATTGGAAGATGGAAGTCTAAAATGAGAATTATTAAAGAGAAATGTGTGAGGAGCTTGAGTTTGTTGCCCAGAATTGTTTGAACCGCGAGAGGCATCAAAACTTATGATACTCCTACGTCATACGTCGGGTCAGAGGTCACACTTCCGTCGGAACTCGACTTAGTTTATAAAGTTTTAAATATGGATATTTGTCTAACAAAAACCCATCACTTCGCATTAGAAGACCTTTATCAACCCCCTGGAGCCGTACGGATTACTTTTATGATGGATGGATGCACTTTTTTGGGCTTCAAAATCTCAAGCCCCATTCACTGTTATAAAGCTTGGAAGAGCTAGGATATTTTTATATATAACTCCGATTGTGTTCATCTGAAAGAAGATCATATATGGCTTGAGGGTGAGTAAATCATGGGATCATTTAAATTTTTTGGGTGAACTTGTAACGGTGGTGGTCGCCCTAATACAAATAAATGTCTTTAAAGAAAAGTTTGGGCGCCAGACAGGATTAAACCTGTCAAACAATTAATTTAACCCAGGATAGCAGACAAATAACCACCTGTTACACAACAAACTATAAGAATAATCCCAGGAAAAAGGTCAGTTCGCAAGGGATATTTATTTTTCCACACATGTTCATAATCATAAGTCACACCAAAAACGCAATGGACCCAAAAAAAAAAAAAAAAAAAAAAAAACAATAAGAAGTGAAATTCACACTAGCGGTCTCTGGTCGTCGAGATCCGTGCCGGCAACCGACCGCGTCACGCTATCCACGTTTGCAGATTCGTGTCCACATTCATTAACAAAAACGAAATGTCCATAAAGAAAAAAAGAGAAAAAAAGAAAACATTGGATAAACATCTCATTAAATCCGTGGTAAAATTACCAACATTAAATCAACAGCAACAATAATTTTAAATAAGCACACAGAATGTGCGAATATGAAAGCTATGCGAGTGTGTGCGTGCGTGCATGGATATAAGTGCGTGTAATGGCGGCGCAGAGTTTTTTTTTTTTTTTTTTTTTTTTTTTTTTTTTTTTATTATAAAAAAAAAAAAACCAAACAATTTAACAAAACAATAACAATGTCAAATCTTATTACAAACATACAATGCTAATCCTAGACAAAAAAATAAATAAATTAAAGAATAAAATAATCATAAGAACAAAGGAACATTAAGGCAAAGGCATCTTAAGGCAAAAATGGCAATTACGTATACAAAGAAATTAAATTACAAGGACAATTATTCAATAAAATTATAAACAAAAGAAGCAAGTTTCTTAGCATTCTTGTTATTAACCAATAATAGAGAATTATAAAGAAGATTCAGCTCATTTCTCCAATGAGTAATATTAGGAATTATCTTGTAAAAACGACATTTATGAATGAAATGTTTACTTAAAAGAATTATGTTGTTAATGCCAAAGTCATTATGATTATTACGAAAAATACCGAATTTGATATCATTAATTGTTAGATTCCTCAACTGAAATCCTTTGGAGACAAACAATTTTTGAAGGTCCAGCCAAAACCTTTTTACATTTTCACACAAATAAAACAGATGATCCAAATCTTCGGGATCAGTTCCACAAAAGTTGCAATATCCTACATCCATTTTGAATCTTTGTTTTAATAATTCTTTAGTCGGATATATCTTATTTATAATTTTGAATTGCATTTCTTTTATCTTTGGCAGAACTGGAAATTTTAAGTATTTACATCTGATCTTTTTTATTATCTCCTTTTCAAAGTCTTTAAGAATATAATCTCTTTTAAGAGAACTTGTTTGGCATTTAAGTAAACAATTCCTTATAAACTTGTTGTTACAACTTGTAATTCAGAAAATTAATATCATTTATATAAAGTTGTCTTAGGGTGGGCGTGACTTTAGAATATATTATATCCTGCTTAATCATAGCTACAAGAGATACTGGAAAAGCTTTCACAATCTGTTTAAATTTCTTTTGTGTACAACTAATTTGAAATTTTTTACAGAATTCAACATGTTGTAAAAGATTACCTTCCACATCCATAAAATGGGCAATCTGGAATAAAAAGAGATTTCCTATTAACCAATATATATCTGTTATTCCAAATTGGTGTATTGTGTGGAGTGAAATTATGTTTGAAAATTAGTTTCCAGTACAGAAGAACCTGTTGGTGGAAATCTGAAAGTTTCACAGGTAGTTTCTTAAAATCAAAATCACATTTAAGAAGAAAACTAATTCCTCCTACTTTTTCAAAAACACAATTGGGGATATGAGACCACAATGAACTAGGATTTTGAATATAATTTTTTAACCATCTAATTTTCAACATACCATTCATACAATCAAAATCTATTGCATTACCACCTCCATCCTCATACGTTCTAATTAAATCCTGCTTGGCTATATAGTGACATTTATTCCGCCAGATGAAATCAAAATTTAATTTGTTAATAGTTTTAACTACTTGGGGTGTTATTGGAAGAGAGTAAGCTGGATATATTAATCTAGCTAAACTGTCCATTTTAGTTAACAATATTCTGCCGAAAATGGAAAGATCTCTTTGTAACCATCTATTTAAAGATGATTTGCAATTATCAACATTGTCTCTTATGTTTTGTTTATCAGAAATTGTTTTGTCTTTAGACACCACAATACCCAAGTATTTGACTTCTTTTTTTACATTTATATTATATAATGCTTGTAAGGATTGGTCTTTTAACGGCAACAATTCAGATTTATTTAAGTTTAACTGCAGTCCGGAGGCTTTGGAAAAAATATTGATAGTTTGTAATGCTATGGGAATTTGGGACTCATTTTAAGAAATAAAGTTGTGTCATCGGCCAACTGACTTATAATTATTTGATTGCCCATCAAATTAAGACCTTCTAACACGCTGTTCTTAATTAAAATAGACAGAATTTCTGCAACCAATAGAAACAACAAGGGAGAACTTCCACATCCTTGCCTTATTCCCCTTTCAATATTAAATCTTTTACAAGTCCCATGACCCAAAGACACACAACTATTTATATCAGAATAGAGCATATGAATAATATCTTTGAAATTGTCACCAAAACCAAAATGATGAAGTGTTTCTAAAATAAAATTGTGTTCAACGGAGTCAAAGGCCTTACAAAAATCAAGGAAGAGTATATAACCATCATCATCAATTAAGTCACTATAGTCTAATATATCCATAACAAGTCTAATATTATTATGAATGACTCTTCCTTTTATAAAGCCTGACTGTGTCTCACTTATTATGTCCGCTATCCCTTTTTTAAGTCTAGTTGCAATGGAGCCTGAAAATATTTTATAATCTGTATTTAACAGCGTAATCGGTCTTAAATTGTCTAACTGTCGTTTGTCTTTCCCCGGCTTTGGAATCAAAATAATTACACCCTGTTTCATACTAGTCATCAATTCTTTCCTAACTATACATTCTTTTAGCGCTTCAAATAATATGATTCTCAAATCTTCCCAAAAATATTTATAAAAATTAACTGTGAGGCCATCTGAACCTGGGGATTTGTTTAAAGCCATATTTTTAAGAGCTGCATCCAATTCATCAATTCTAAGTTCAGAATCACAGATCTTTTTAAAAGATAAATCAATCTGGGGGATTAGTGGACAGAGTTTATGAAACAAATTATTACATTATACTTTCGAGAACTGAGAAGAAAATAATTTAGAGTAAAACATGTAAACTTCGTTTTCTATGATTTTTGAATCTTTACTTTCCTTACCATTAACTAAAAGACTAGAGATGCAATTTTTTTTTTGCCGACTTTTTTCTAGATTGAAAAAATAAGAAGAGTTCTTTTCCCCTGATTCAATCCACCTTGCTCGTGATCTTACGAAAGCTCCCTGTGCTTTATCAATATAATGTTGATCTAACTTGTTCTGCAATTTGACTAAACGACTTTTTTCTTCAGGAGTTAAATTGGTGTTACTACAGCATATATGTATATCTTGTAATAATTTATTTTCCAACTCTTTATTTTTTTTGGTTAATACTTTACTAAACTGAATACTAAATTCTCTAATTTTGAATTTGATAAATTCCCATTTATTACAATACCCAATAATTGCTTCATCATTTAGAGTTTCAGTAACAATTTCTCGGATTTTACAGCAACATTCTTCATTTAGTAATAATTTGGCATTAAATTTCCAAAAGCCTTTCTTATATGTTGATTTATCTGTAGGTTCTAAGACTAATTCTATGAAACAGTGATCTGATAAAGGTGCATTAGACATAGTTGTCTTCGTAACAAGACTCATTATACTGTCAGTACCCAACCAATAATCAATTCTAGACTTACAACTTCCGTTTGGTCTAAACCATGAAAAACCTGTTATTTCTGGGTATGTTTTTCTCCAAATATCACTCAAATTACTATCAGCCATAAAGTTATTAACTAGGGTATTATATTGGTGTATTCCAACTCTAGCTGGCCACCTATCAAGCCATTCATTAGGAGTCATGTTCCAATCCCCTCCACATAAAATATAATCTGTAGGATATCGACCTTTAAGCTCAGAAATTACCTTTGTTATATCATCTAGCATTGACTTATTTTGGTTATCATTATTATACCCATATACATTAAACAAGATTATGAAAGAACCTTCAAATTTCACGACAGCTGCCAACCAATGTCCTTCAGTGTCAGTCCGATGTGTGATAACTTCCCCAGGAAAGTTATTGAAGCAAATCGCTACTCCTCCGGATCTTGAAGAGCCATGACTGAACAAGATTTTCCCGCCCCATTGATTCAACCAGAACGATGCATCAGCTTCTGAGGAATGAGTTTCTTGTAAAAAAAAACAGTGAGATTTTTGCCCTTTACAAAATAAAAACAATGCCTTTCGTTTAACAAGTTCTTTCAAGCCCCTAACATTTAAAGAACCAAAAGAAATTTTAACATTAAGCATGAACTAACAAAAAACAAAAAGAAAGAGAAAGAAAAAAAAATATATATTAAAGGATACTTTTGCCTGTGCTACTGATAAAGAAAATACTACATGTTAGAGCTCTCAACCGCTCACGAAATATCCACTTTTAAAGCCTTAACCTGAATAAGTCCGTAGTCCGTTGTCCTTGACACGACGACCCTCAAAATATACAAACGGCCCCCCAAAATGGGTCCAACCTCAAACCCGCAACTGCACCATCCGTAAGAAATGAACCGTTGTTCTCAACATAACAACCATTAAAATAACGTTACACATATCACCCCCGGAAAGAATCCGCTTTCCAGCCCGACATCAATCATTCTGACGAAGTCTGTATTTCGCTGTCTTCAACACGACGCCCATCAATATACGCGTAGGGTCCACGGAAAAAGGCTCGCTTCCCCGCCTTTCTTGCTTGGTCAACCAACGGCCACAAACGCTCTCGTGCCTCTAAATCCTCTTTGGGTAACATCTCCGCAAAACTGATACCTTCCATCCTGCATACTGGAGAGTCTTTGGTTTTTAGCCATATTTCATCCTTCACATGTCTCAGTGCAAACAGGATAATGACTTGCCTGGTGCGGTTATCCTCTCGTTTGCCAAGTCTATGAACAACATCTACCGCACGTTCCATGTCTTCCGCACATTCTGGGGCAATTTTCTTCAGTATGGGAATGATGGTCGCTCTGAGGTTTTCATCTTTCTTCTCCTTTAGACCCCTCACACGAAGACACGGCCTCATACTATATCGTTTCTGTTCCATCACTTTCTTCTTCAGTTCTTTGTTTTCCTCCACTAACTGACAATTGGCCCTCTCCAATTTCAACACTTTCTTTTTGACCTCATTTAGTTCTTCCGAGTTGAACTGTACTGTTTTGGTTAAACTGGCAATCATGGCGGTATTCTGTCGGTTTTGTTCTTTGATGTCTCCTAACTGCGACTCAATTCCAGTCACACGTTTTCCCAACTCCAATATTGCTTCCAAAATATCATTATTTGAAGCTTGAGGATGATCACTCTCAATGTTTGGTTTAGTTTTCTTTTCTTTTAAAGTCTTACTTGGCGGCGTCGAGTCAGGGCCACGCACCCGCTTGGATTGTAGAGTTACATCCATTGCACAATACTGGTGCTCACCGACGTTTGGCATTTGATGGGATTTGAAGGGTCAACAACTGCAGTATGCTGTTTTAAGAAACTGCTGAGCATTCAGCGCTTCAATTCGGGTGGAGTAAATTAGTTTAAATCATGAAAGTCTGCGGTTTTGAAGAGAGCTCTTAAAAACGCGACTGCCTACTACGCTGGCGGCGCAGAGGTACTGACCAAGTTTGCAGATATTGAAGGCAAGGCACCAATGAGTATCGCGGGTCATCAGACACTAGGGTGACCACCTGGCTATTGCTCTGTTGCAGGTCAGCAGACCGGATTTTGCAGGACAATGCGGGACGCGAGGGAGAGAACTTACTATTATTATACTAGGTGAATAAATATTGACTTTATATTAGATGTCTTTTTGCAGTGATGTTAACATGCTTTCAATTGCTAATAGGCTTTATAAAAATGTTAATGACGGTGCTCACCGGCGCTGTGAACGTCACTAATAATATAAAACTAATTTTAACAGCACGTGTCTAACGTTATTCAATCTAAATAATTAGGTAAATATAATAATCCAATCGCTAAAAAGCACATTTCCAAATAAGCACATAAATTCCATTAAGAAAGACTAGAAAGATTAAATGCGTTTTTCTTACCGGATTCAGGGCATCTTGAATTATATATAATTTTGTCTGATCTGGCTGCTTCGAGGGCCTTATCATTATGTGTCTGTAGAACTCCTGACAGGTGTAGCTGTAGCTCACTATATTTTTTCTCCCATTCATTATTATACGAACAGACGCTTTTTCTTCTCGGTAGCTCCGGATAGATCCATTTTTCTGTTGCAGTTTTTTTTGTTGTGTATGTGTGGGATTTTTTTTTTCCTCACAGTGTTTGTTTTCCCGCTCTGGCTAGAACCAATAATAACGGCTGCGCTGCGCATGTTCAGTGTTTTCTTATTAACATTTTTATTGTAAAATTTGTAATTTAAAGGACGATTAAATAAAATTATGCAGACAAAATTAAAATGCGGGACACTGCTTATGACTTGCGGGACGCGGGAACATTTTTTAAATTTCGGGACTGTCCCGCAAAATGCGGGACAGGTGGTCACCCTATCAGACACCAAGATAGGTGGGCAAGCAGTTTTCCGCGTTGCCTTCAGAACAGCTCACGACGGTCGGTCTGGAAACACACTGCTTCAGTCACGCACCAGACATATTACGTTTCACATGAAACAGCTGATTGACACGCACGCTGTCTTTCCACCAAACCATCATTCATACTGGCAAACCTCATGTGCAAACAAACGGATGACGCTCAAATTAAATACAACTTCC
>JAZAVI010000805.1:0-47383 GCA_036326025.1 Chrosomus eos
TATATCAAGCAGGAACACGTTTGTGTGGGCATTTTATCTTGTGATTTCACCGGAATGAATAGAGAGTCTCCACAACTGCGATAGATTGAGGAGCGCGAGTAAAGACTGCACACGCCACAGAGAACAGTCCTCATGTGTAGTCCTCATCAGAGTCAACAATGTACAAGAAATTCATCTTCATCACAGTGTAAATGATGGCAATGGAAAAAACGTGTATCATGCAACCTGTTTTTAGCTTTGCCTTATAGATAACTAGCTCGTTATCTAATCAATAAATATATATTTTAAACTTTACCAATATCAATATGCCAGCTTGATAGTGAGTACTAAAATACATCTTATTTGTTTATCTTCATAATGATAAAGTTACATTTTTTTTATTACATGTGATTCTGACATGATGTCACTATGCACTGCGCTCCTTCCTCTCCGCTCGTCTCAGGTAAATAATGCATCTTCAGCTCAGCGGTCGGAGTCACGCGTTCATGTGTTTTGGGGGCGTGGCTTTGGAAGGAGCTCAGAAGGGAGCGGGTGGAGTGAATGGAAATAATGAGCTGTCTTTAAAACAGTCGTGAGAGGTCTACAGACACTCGATTTTTATACTTTCTTGTTCAGACTACTTACATTTTAATTATGCATTGATATATACAGAAAGTTTTAACAAATTTGGAAAAAAGTTTTTTATAAAAATCCTACCTACAATACCTTTAACGTGATCGACGAAATTCTTAATGATCAATAATCGATCGTCGATGAATCATGCCCATCCCTATTATAGACATACATCAGGCCACGAGTTCTATTTTGAAATCATTTACTAATTGCAATACTTAATTGGCTGTGTATTGTTTATAGTCCGTGTGGTTGTTTTTATATAGGAATGACTGTGAGAAAATTAAAGATTAGCAGAACATAAGAATGCCATTCGAGTTCGTAATCCTCAATATCCCATGGCCCTACATTATAGAGATAAAAATCATGGTAGTCCAAGCACATTGAAAATAGTCGGTATAGAACATGTTCCTAACCCAAAAAGAGGAGGAGAAAGGGTTAATCCGCTACCACAGAGGATATACATTGAAAGCAAGAGGAGATGTCAAGCTCGCGAGTTCCCGTTCGCGTGTAGATCTGTTATCCTCTCGCGGAAGTCATTAACCGCGTGCGCCAGCATCAGCCGTGCGTTCAGTTAGTATTAGCATTGATTTGCCGCCATAAATTAAACTTGTGAGGAAACGCAGCGCTGTTCCACTTGCTCTAACGTTACACAATCACACTAAACTGCATTTGAGTGTGTTGAAAGTTATTATGTATAAGCTAGATCGACATTAGAAAAACATACTGATCATATTCTAACAGTTCATCATGTTAAGCTATATAACATTGATTAGTTTTATGTACATTTGATCACCTGTCTAATAAAGTGTGTGCAAGAGCGGTGTCGCTGTTAAGTCGTGAAGCTCTGTCAAGTCCAAGTTAGCCACGGACGCTAGCTCTCGACATCTCGAAAACGCCACGCCGATATTGAGCCTCATTTTAGTTGTCCTTTTTTGTCCCAAAGTCTGCTTGCCATGGTCTATAATGTGTGAACGAAACAAGAACAGCGTGCCGCTAAACGTTACGCAGTTGTCCACGTCTGTCACCATGGTTACATCATAGCTATGGCAGTACGAGCGGAAACGAGGATAGCGCGGATATTGCGTCATTGACAAGCAACATTTTTTTCCGGTACGGGCCATTATTTAAAATTGGAATTTCTCTGAAATACAATATCCCAAAAGTCTCCAAATATTTCTTAAGTACACAACTGCAGGAAATATATCCCACTGTGATTTTTGGATATTTATTACAAAATTCTTACATATTGTACCTTTAAATGAGAAGAACACACACAAAAATCATATATATATGTATATATATATATATATATATATATATATATATATATATATATATATATGTATATATATATATATATATATGTATATATATATATATATATATATATATATATATATATATATATATCCACTATTGTTATTACACAACACCATTACAGAAGAAGCTGGATGATAATTTTGCTCATCCAACACATTATGCAAATTATATTTTTATTGCATTAGGATACTGTATGCTCAGCCATAAATTCTTATTTTCTATAATGTTCAGGATTTTACACACGGTCATGGTGTACATTCATTTACACGTTTTAGCATTGAGCTCGTATTATTTGTGGGGGGGGGGGGGGGGGGGGGGGCTGGCTGCGCTGTACTTATTTGCTTTATATATCCAGAAGTATTTCTAATATTCTGACCACCTCATGTATGTAAATAGGGCTGACAAAAAAACTATGAAGTGCAACATCACATTTAACTATGACCTCAGTATTGAATGTACACATTTCTGACTGACTAGTCACGAGTTGGTCACGTAAGCTATCTGCAATTAACTATTCTCTTCCAATAAACATGAACTAAAGCTGGCTACATAAAATACAACTTTAAAGTACGGCTAAAGTGTTTTAAGTGACAAATACAGTAATTTCATCAACTTACCAGCGAGCGTACTTCGGAAACACTGGAAATGAATGGGGTTCAGTGTTTGCATCTATCGGCTGCTCCACGACACGCGTCACTTCCGCATTCCTCAGTTCCCATGGCAGTCTATGCCATAGACATCATATAATACATAGATGCCCTATTGGCCGCTGGAGCGCACGTCAACGGCGCCGCCATATTGGGGATGGCAACTTTCCCATACCTCTCATACTGGGAATTGAGAAAAATGCCTGTTTTGTGCGCTGCTTGGGGCTGTACAAGTCGCCACACAATTGAAAACAGCTTTCGAGGAATTATCTTTCACAGGCAAGACTGAACGTTTGTTTTTGGTTGTATTTGGTCATTATTTAATTAGTAATATTAACGTTCAGAGGATAAATTTAAAAATACTACTGTTATTGTGTCACGAAATGTAGTTTTAATAGTTTTTCAGTCGACAATGTAGTTGTTTAAAGCTTAAATATGTGGTTTGTTTATAAAGATGGCGCCTATTTAAAAATTTGATCTGACGGTTTCGGAGTTGTAAGATGCGATCACCGGGCGCTCAGCGCTCATGTACCCCGCAGAGGACAGCCTTACCTCGGCCAGAGCGTCTGAAGTTTGCCGCCGGCTCGGATGTCTCTAGTCTAGTGGTTAAACATGAGATATTATTCGTCTTGTGTATATCTAACGGGCGATCTTTGGTCTCATTAATCTATAAATGGTTCCCTGGTAAATCGTTTTGGCTGAGGGCAAAGTGAAGTTTCATAACTTTATATTTAGGCTTTTTTAACGTTGTATCGTGCTGTATGTTTGACTGAAGCTACTTCTGTTATAATGGCTATTATTACTGATCAATAAAACTGAAATTTAACTAAAAGAGTTAGTCACTATTTAACTTATTTTTTATTGTGTATATTCTGTAATTGATATTTCTTATTCTATTGCTATTATTATAGTATTATTAATAAACCATATGCTATTATCAGTATTTTTATGATTGTATTATTGTATGATATTATATAATTATACACTATTCATTACTATTTTATTTGCTGTATACTATTTGTTTATTTTATTGACTAAACTATTTACTTTTACTTCTCACAAATGTTATATTTACTGCATTGCACAGTAGTTGTACCATAACATATGTATTATCATAAAGGATCCATCAGTTATCTTTGTTATTGCTCAAATCTGGTCAATCACAGAAAATGCTTTTTCCACAATAAGAAAACTTAAATTATATCTCAGTATGGGGGTCTTCATCATTCTTATCCAAGATATAAAAAGCCAGATACATGACAAGTCTGAGCTTTGACCATTCTTTATTAAAACAAATATTTTACAAGTGTAGCTATTGAGATTTTAAATAACTAGAGATGGAACTTTTTGTACACCACATACAAACCACTGAAATCGGTTGATAAATATAAATACAGTTTTTGTTTTTATCCAGAATAAACGCAGCTCACCCTTGATTACAGCATTACAGTGCAGTCTTGCCCTCCGCAAAATGGCGGACCCGTTGACGTATCGCAGCAACGTTCCAAAGCGGCCAATAGGGCGTCTATGTATTATATTATGTCTATGGTCTATGCGAGTCTTCTTCTATTGGAGTTTTATGGCGGTTGGCAAACCAACTTTCGGTGCATTACCGCCGCCAACTGGACTGGAGTGTGAAGCACTAATAAGCACGTGGAAATTAACACCTTACATAAACACAAGTATGAAAATAAATAATAATAATAAATACATACATAATAATAATTTTAACCCATATAGCCAAGTTCATTACTTCCTTCATAAGTTCTAACCTTTCTTTAACATATTTTATTAACACATGTTCAATTGTTTCTGCCTGGTCGCAATAATTACATTTAGCCGTTTTATGTTTTCCTATTTTGAAGAAAGAATGATTTAGTCTAGTGTGCCCTATTCCAATGCCAGAAATAACTGTATCTTCTTTTCTATTCCTAAAAACACTTCTTCCATTTCCTACTTGTTTCTGTATACTATACATATGTCTTCCCTTGTTATCACTGATCTATACTTCTTGCCATTTACTGTTTATAAATTCTTTAATTTGCCCTTTAACCTGTTTTTTGCTCTTGTATATGTATATCTGTGTGTGTTTCACAGCTTGTTTAGTTTATCATCCACTTCATTATCCTCCTCTCCCACATGAGGACATTACACTTACTTTACTTATTAAATTATTGCTTATTAAAGTGTTTAGTGTACAATAATGGGATGACTATAATTGGAGTAAGACAAAGAGGATGTTTCCCAGAGTAATTGAAAAAAATAATTAAATGTCCGCAACACTGCTATTTACTCCCATATTTAATAAAAAAAGGCAACGTTTCGACCCTACTGGGTCTTCTTCAGGCAACTGGCAAAACACATTTGATTCAGAGTTATGTAGGCCTTACAATCTGACCCACCCTGTGATTACAATTAGCTTGATTGGGTCTAAACAAGCCTAATAACCTCTCTCATTAATTAATTAAGAGAACACTTGCAATTCCATATGTACATCACTTACCAAATTACAAACATGCAAATAACAAGAAACAGTGCATACTCACATAAATGTCATATATATATATATATATATATATATATATAACCAACAACCAAATACATGTACTTACATAAATGCAAATTAAGACATATACATGAGAAAAAAAAACAAAAAAAAAAAAGAAAAAAAAAACATTCATTATAAGAATGGCTCCCAGAGTAATTAACACATTTAAATCTGTTCACACAGGACATCAAGTAGCGTATGATGCTTGACAACTCAAATGTGAAGTCATACAGTGACGACTTCAGGTCGAGCGCACAGAAGCGGTTGCACCAGCTGGACATAACTAAAAAAGACTAAAAAAGTTAAACTAGGCTGTGTAGAATTAATACCTGTTGAGCCATCTAGGCGTAACTGAGACTAAATCATACACCTAGTCAAAGTTTTTGTTACTGCGGACGTGAACTGTAATGTTTATGGTTAATTTGGACGAAATATTTTACAAACATGTGATAATTAATCATTATTTCTCCAAATATGTGCACCATTTGACTAAGAGCCCTGGCGGATGATATATATATATATTTTTTTTTTTTAATTTTCAAAATTACAGAATTTGAAGTTCTTGACATTTCTTTTACACATTTTCACATTTGGTTGGTTTGAACATTTGGAAAAAAGAGAAAAGAAATAAACAAAAGATAAAGTGCATCACAGACTGTTACGTCCCTAAAACGACTCAGGGGATGAGGGGACACAACATAAAGTATTTTGTTTTACATTCCCAGATTAGTTATCCCTGTTAACGAAATTAAGATGCTGGAACAACAAAACACGGAGACATAAGGTTCAAATCAAGTAAATGAATATATTTATTCATTGCACCCACGTGCACAAAGGAGAGAGAGACAAAGAAAATAATCAAAATACCGTACCCAGGGAGTAGGAATCTGAACGGGGCTTAAAGCAAAGAAAGAATCAAAACAAAACCCACATTCTAACTAAATTCCCCATTCCCACTAAACTACGACATCAAAGAAAGAAACGAAACAAAATCGACGGCGTTCAACACGCCCTCGCTAACCTACTCTACATAAAAACTCAAAACATACAAAAGTAGCACCCGCTCCTTACCTGGTGTATTAACAACGTGCTTCACTAGATGTTGCATGAATGGAAGTCACGTGACATACTTGCCTGATTACTACTCCCTGGCCGGGTGTAAAACATAATAGGAGCAACCAAAAGAAAACATAAGAACTCACGTTCTTACCGCAATCCAAAATAAACATGAACAAACTGTGTAACTCCAAAGTATAAACCTTCAGTAACAGAAACAAAACAAAAGAAAACGAACAAGGCACGCCAAAATCGCGGCGTGACCCAAAACAAAAAGCAACAGCTCTCTCCGTCGCTCTCTCTCTCGATTCCGGTCTACGTCCGTCTTTTATAGCCATGACGCCCATTCAGGTGCGCCTGTCGCAATGATGACGGACAGCCAACAGCACCGTCCTGAGAGATGATAGCGGAGAAAGTGAAAGCAAAACAACAACAAAAGAACAACATATCCTCGGAGCACGTAACATCCCCACCCTAAAAAAAACAAACATGATACAACATTATGTTTGTCACAAATTCCACAAGGGGAGAAAGACAGATAAAACAAAAACACTCAGACAATGGACAATATTCATAAACCCTGATTAACGCCTCAAACTCTTGAAAGCGCATCGGCTACTACGTTCTCCGAGCCTCTCTTATGCCGGATTTCGATGTTGTAATTTTGGACAATTAGAGCCCACCTCATTAACCTTTGATTCTGGTTATACATTCGGCACAAAAAGGTTAGGGGATTATGATCGGTGTAAACAATCACTGGATATGCCGTAGATCCGACATACACTTCAAAATTCTGGAGTGCCAATAGCAAAGCTAACGCCTCCTTCTCAATGGTTGAATAGTTGATTTGGTGCTTATTGAATTTCTTGGAAAAGTAACAAATGGGATGATCTACTCCATCCGCACTCTCCTGGAGAAGCACTGCACCCGCACCATACGCACTCGCGTCAACCTCAAGCTTAAACGGCACCGTGAAATTAGGCGCGGACAGCACCGGCGCGCTACACAACAATGCCTTAATATTCTCAAAAGCTTGTTGACTGTCCAAAGACCAGCCAAAAGTTTTTAAAGGACTAAGCAGATCCGTTAAGGGACGAGCCACAGTGGAAAAATTCTTACAGAAAGTTCTGTAATACCCTGCCATCCCGAGAAAACGTCGCAATTCACGTCTGGTCGAAGGTGCGGGAAACTCGAGAATGGCTAGGATTTTAGCTTCCACTGGACGGACTTGACCTTGACCTACCTGCCTTCCCAAATATCTGACAGTGGCCTTGCCAAATTCACACTTGGCCAGATTTAAAGTCAATGAAGCTTTTTCAAGGCGTTGGAACACTGTTCCCAACAAGGATAAATGTTCAGACCAACTAGTCGTATACACCACCAAGTCGTCTAAGTAAGCACTGCAGTTCGAAACGCCAACAAGTACAGTATTTACTAATCTTTGAAAAGTTGCTGGGGCATTTCGTAACCCGAATGCCATAACCCGGTACTGCATGAATGAATCAGGTGTCACGAAGGCAGAAATCTCTGAAGCTCGAGGGGTTAAAGGCACCTGCCAATATCCCTTCAGCAGATCTAGTTTACTGACAAACTGAGCTGAGCCTAAATTGTCAATACAATCCTCCATGCGAGGTAAAGGGAAGCAATCTGGCACAGTGACAGCATTGATCTTACAGTAATCCGTGCAAAAGCGATAACTTCCATCTGACTTCGGGACAAGGAGGCACGGTGAGCTCCACGGACTACTACTAGGTTCAGCAAGACCTTCTCTTACTAAATAGTCAACTTCATCTTTCATCAAGGATCTCTTAGTTGCATTCATTCTATATGGATGCTGCTTAATAGGGTGCGCATCCTTCACATTGATGTCATGGTACAGCACCCGTGTTTGTGTAGGAACATCACCACAAATTTCAGAAAAACCATGAATGAGCGCGGTCAACTCTTGTTTCTGTGACTCTGTTAACCCCACAAGGAAATTCGACAGATCGCTCAATACCTCGGAGTTTGACAACCGCGCGAGCGGTAATGGATCACTGCGTAACATCAACCCATCCTCATCGATCAATATTCCAGAAGATGACGTTTCTACATGACAATTCACTGCCACCGGAGAGATAGCGGGCCCTGCAGTCTCATCCGTAGGTGATTTTAACACCTCATCTCTAGAATAGTACGTCTTCAACATGTTAATATGACAGACTCTTCGCTGTCGCTTCCTGTCAGGTGTTCTAATTACATAGTCAGTTTCACTCTTTTTACCCACGATTTCATACGGTCCAGCAAAGCGTGCTGACAGTGCAGACCCTGGTATAGGTAACAACACCAACACTTTGTCTCCAACGGAAAATGAACGAAGAATTGTTTTTTTGTCAAACCTTTTCTTCATATCACTCTGGGCCTGAGATAAAAAGTCTTTCGCCAAGTCACAGGCGCTCTGCACACGTTCACGGAGTCTGCAAACATAATCCAACACATTAACCTTCGGGCTCAAGTCGTTACTAATGCCAAGCATTTGTTCCTTGAGCACCTTCAAAGGTCCCCTCACAGAATGTCCGAAGACTAGGTCAGCTGGACTAAACCTTAATGACTCCTGTACAGTCTCCCGTATCGCGAATAAAACGAAAGGAAGTCCCTCGTCCCATTCATTACCTGTGTCCACACAGTATTTTTTTAACATTGATTTCAGCGTTTGGTAAAATCTTTCCAGGGCTCCCTGGCTTTCGGGATGATATGGACTTGACACACGATGTTTTATATTGAGCGAGCTCAAAACCTGCTTAAAAACTCTGGAAAGGAAATTCGTTCCCTGGTCAGTCTGTACGAACCTCGGCAGCCCAAAAGTGGAAAAGAACTTAATAAGGGACTTAATTACAGCTTTAGCAGTAATTGTACGTAACGGAATAGCCTCTGGGTATCGAGTAGCAGAACACATGATCGTGAGAACATACTGATTACCCGATTTCGTCTTGGGAAGCGGTCCCACACAATCCACGATTACATTCTCAAACGGCTCACCTAGTGCTGGGATAGGCACCAGTGGAGCCGGGGGAATAACTTGATTCGGCTTTCCCATATATTGACAGGTATGACATGTACGACAGAAATTTGCTACATCTTTCTTAAGTCCAGGCCAGAAAAAATGTCGCAACACACGGTCATACGTTTTAGTGACCCCCAGATGTCCAGAAAAAACGTGATCATGCGCCAGAGAAAGTACGGGAGGGCGGTATGTGGAAGGAATCACCACTTGATATACTGACACACCCTCTTCACTCGCAGTGGTAGTCGGCTGCCATTTACGCAACAACAAACCATCATCGATGATATACGAGACTCCTTTGTCTTTACCATCCCTTGCTGCAACGAAACACTTCGACAAAGTTTCATCCATCTTCTGGGCTTCCACAATTTCCTCACGAGTAACTAATAAGGGCAAAACCACATTACTGGTCTTCATAACTTCTGTATCTTTACTAACAGGATCACTGTGTGCAACAGCTTCACCAGACTCAGACACACACAAAAAGGTATCCTCTAACACCACCTCCTCATTTTTTTTTTTAACCTGCGCACGTGTGAGAACACATGCAGGAAAAAGATCAGGGTATGTCTGGGCTAATTCCTCTGATTCTGGAGTCACCACAGGGCTGTCAACGACTTCTAGTGCAGGTAACACTCTCCCTCCAGCCAAGTCATTTCCTAAAATAAATGACACCCCTGGAACTGGCAACGCAGAACGCACCCCCACATTGACAAACCCCGTGACTAAATCAGACCTCACATATATACGATGCAAAGGCACCTTCACCACTTCCATACAGAACCCCTGAACTAATATGCTAGAACCCAAATGTGACTGATCAGAAAAGGGCAAGGCATCAGCACATATAAACGAATAAGCAGCTCCGGTATCACGCAATATCTGTATTTCCACCTGCTCCTCAAGCTTACCACTAAACGATACAAACCCTTTCAATAAGAAAGGCTTGTATATACCATCAGGTGACACTTTTGTGGAATCCTCAGGAACAGTGTTCACAAAAGCAACAGGCTTCTGTTGTGAACCATTCTGCGGTTTGCGTTTCAGCACTAAACAATCTGCAATAACGTGGCCAGTCTTATGGCAATAAAAGCACTCACGTTTCTCTTTCGATTGTTCAGCCGCCATCTTCGTCTGTTCGTTAGAAGATCTCGCCTGAAACAACTGAGGCTGAGCCGCACCAACAGTCGTATTTCTATCCGGGCGCGCACTAAAAAACACATTCTTATGTGTGAGCGCAAACTCATCAGCGCGCACGGCTGCCGTGGCAAGATCAGTGACTTTTTGCTCATTCAAATACAGAACCACGCGTTCTGGCAAGCATTTCTTAAAATCCTCAAGTAACATTAATTCTCGGAGGGATGCAAAATCAGTTACATTACTTGATACACATCACTTATCAAACAATACCCCCTTCTCGCGCGCGAATTCAAAAAACGTCTGACTCCCACTCTTCCTGTGGTATCTGAATTTCTGCCGGTTAGCCTCCGGGACTAACTCAAACGAACGAAGGATAGCTATCTTGACGGTCTCGTACTGTAAACTATCCGTTAACGAAAGTGCAGAAAAAACTTCCAAAGCTTTCCCTGACAACCGGCACTGCAACAATAATGCCCAAACATCTTTTGGCCATCCTAACGAAACCGCTATCCGTTCAAAAGCTCCAAAATAGCTATCTACTTCCGACTCCCTGAACAAGGGCACCAAGGGAAGATTCTTACTCACATCAAATGCAACCGAGGCTGTAGAACCGCGAACTGTAGTATCTTTATTCACCAAGTCAGAAGTGATTGGACCAGCAGTGACAGGGGCGAGCGTCGTCCCCTCTATCTCTAACTTGCACAAATTCACTTCCTTCTCAGCATCTATTTCTAACCTGCGGATTTTATACTTCAGATCAAATTCAGCCTGACGCACTTGCGCTCTCTCATCCGCTTCCATACGGAGTCGGGCGAGACGAACTTTCAGTTTCGAATCCCCTAACGATCCTGGCGTGGTAGGAGAAAACGGCTCAAAGTGTGGCAAAGCTGCTCGGGCTTTAACCCCGGTCTCCGCCTCAGTAAGTTCCACAACTTCCCCAGCCTTTATACCTTGCGCATCATCGGCGATCTGACCTGCTTCTCCCTCCATCTCCGATAACGCCAAAATATCCAATTCCACTAATCGATGCAATAAAAAATCTTTAATTTCCCTTTTTAGTAATTGTTGTTTAACCGAAATTCGAAAATGGTCAGCTATAACGATCAATTCATCCTTTCGACATCTCTCAAATGCCTCAAATGAAGGATTCTCAATAAACTCCTGCGCGTGCGATGCCATAAGGAAATCTACGAACGAACTACTACCCAGTAAATGATGTCAACAAATGTACTCAACAAATGCACTACACCCTTCAATCCCCTAAGTAGCTTTACTCAACAACTTGAACCAGCACCCCAACAACGTCTCTAGGTTAAGGAACGGACGAGCCCCCAATTTATGTTACGTCCCTAAAACGACTCAGGGGATGAGGGGACACAACATAAAGTATTTTGTTTTACATTCCCAGATTAGTTATCCCTGTTAACGAAATTAAGATGCTGGAACAACAAAACACGGAGACATAAGGTTCAAATCAAGTAAATGAATATATTTATTCATTGCACCCACGTGCACAAAGGAGAGAGAGACAAAGAAAATAATCAAAATACCGTACCCAGGGAGTAGGAATCTGAACGGGGCTTAAAGCAAAGAAAGAATCAAAACAAAACCCACATTCTAACTAAATTCCCCATTCCCACTAAACTACGACATCAAAGAAAGAAACGAAACAAAATCGACGGCGTTCAACACGCCCTCGCTAACCTACTCTACATAAAAACTCAAAACATACAAAAGTAGCACCCGCTCCTTACCTGGTGTATTAACAACGTGCTTCACTAGATGTTGCATGAATGGAAGTCACGTGACATACTTGCCTGATTACTACTCCCTGGCCGGGTGTAAAACATAATAGGAGCAACCAAAAGAAAACATAAGAACTCACGTTCTTACCGCAATCCAAAATAAACATGAACAAACTGTGTAACTCCAAAGTATAAACCTTCAGTAACAGAAACAAAACAAAATAAAACGAACAAGGCACGCCAAAATCGCGGCGTGACCCAAAACAAAAAGCAACAGCTCTCTCCGTCGCTCTCTCTCTCGATTCCGGTCTACGTCCGTCTTTTATAGCCATGACGCCCATTCAGGTGCGCCTGTCGCAATGATGACGGACAGCCAACAGCACCGTCCTGAGAGATGATAGCGGAGAAAGTGAAAGCAAAACAACAACAAAAGAACAACATATCCTCGGAGCACGTAACACAGACATATATTAAATTAATTTAGCAGAGATACAGATATTTGGGCTTTTCGATTTTTTAAAAACTTTACAGACTCAAAATATATTTTAAAGGCTGCTTTAAAATGAGCAAAGTTGGGTTTTGAGTTTCTCCGTTTAGTTTGATGAATATGAAAATTTCCTAAGAGATACTGATAAAAATAGATCTAATCAATTGTTTACTGCATTTATCATTAATTAAATCAAGTTTATCTAAAAACAAATGTTTTGGAGACTTTACTTGCAGTTGTATGCATGACAATAGAATACTTTTTCAATTTTCTTTAACAGAAATATGACACTTAAATTTCTCAAGCTCAGGCAATCAGGGGGACGACTCTCTGTCGCACAGTAGAGAAATTACCGTATAGACAGAAGTAGAAGCTCAGGAAATTGGGGGGACGTGGAGGCATAAAGTCCAGGGAGAAGCCCATACAGAGTCATAGTTCACATCGCAAGTCTTAATGCTCAATTCTGATATTTTGCTCAGATCCGATTTTTTGGGTTGGCTGTTCACATTGCCTTTTAAAATGTGGCCAATATCTGATTCCAGTGTGAACCATTTGCATAATTCAATCTAACCCGCATGCGCAAAAGAACAAAGACATCATACGCAGCACGCTGTTGCACTAATGGTCGTGTGGTTATGGAGGAAGAAAGCGTTTTCGCTTTTATTTCTAAATTTCTGTGTAATGGAAGCCGTACAATTAATGAGCAGGTGCTGAGGAGGAGAAGAACGAAGACAAAGAAAGCAAAATTGGCTATTTTGTGCGCTGGAAGCAAACCACAATGCAGTTGGAGATAGATTTTTTTATCTTGCTGTAAATCCTGTTTCAAGAACCCGTCACAGATCTAGGCTGAAGGCGAGCCACACTGCAGAAGATCCCTGGGCTGCAGCATGAAGATAGGCCTCAAACCAGATCATGGGACAAGAGCTCACAAAAATAACAGCGAAGAATGATTAAGATTAAATGAAGGCACTGTGGAATATTTCAGTGAAAGGTGCCCTAAAAATCCTTAACTTAAAGAAGTTAAAAATAGAAAGACAAAGAGCAGACAGAAAGACATGCAGCCATCTTGGAATGGGCGGAGAAAAGTCAATTTCTCCACTGACAGGAAAAGGACAACGACCACTTCTAGAATTTATACAATTAATTAATGACAATTTACTCACAATGATAAAATTGGCAACTCACTGGTCAGTTAATGCTACTCGCAATTGTGAGATAAACTATTCTGAGAGGGAAAAAAGTACTTTTTTTTCCCCCCCATATAATTGGACTTTATAACTCGCAATTGCGAGTTTATATCTCACAATTCTGACTTTATATCTCACAATTCTGACTTTATATCTCACAATTCTGACTTTATATCTCGCAATTCTGACTTTATAACTCACAATTCTGACTTTATATCACGCAGTTGGGACTTTATTTTACGCAATTGAAATAAAGTGAGAATTGCGAGATGTAAACTCGCAATTGTGAGAAAAAAAGTCAGAATTGTGAGATAAAAAATCGCAATTATTATTTTTTTTTTATTATTCATTCGTGACATTCATCAGTTTATGTCTTAAATGGACGTAAATAGTTGGGAGAAAATGATCTGCACTCGGTCTTAAAGGGGCAGCGTCTAATAAACCTGTGACGATTGAGCCATTAATGCGAATAAAACAACAAAAGGCAGAGAAAATACTCACAGCTCTTGAATGAATAACTTAAACTTTAATAAGCATTAATCTATCTATGATGAACTATGCAGTGTTATTTTACATTTGATTACTAAATTAAATTTCTTTTCAGACAGAAACACTTACCTGAAAACTTCCTGAAATTAAAGCACTGTGTATATAATTTGTCTTTGTTTAATTGTATTGTTTTTTTTAACGTGTGTTTGTACTTGTTTTTGCTTATCATATCCTATATCATGAATATAAAACAAAAAAGCCTGCACACTGCTGCATAACAAATAGATATTTTATTCATTTTGTTAAAGCATTGATTTTTCTATAGATATATTTCAAAATATAAAGCAAATGTTAATTATTACCCGAATGTAAAAAAAACAAACAAAAAAAAAAACACCAAAAAGAACCGATAAGAATACCGTTAAATTACCATATCGATAAGCAGTACCGGTAAGAGTATAATACTGTTAAAACCTTAATGATACCCATCCCTAATGATGCAGTAAATAAAATGTTCGCAGTCACCGTTCAAAGTCATACGGGTTTGGAAACCAAAATACATCTAAAAAATGCATTAAAACATCTAAAACATAAAACTTTTTTTTTTTTACATTGAATCTTGAAAAAAAAAATATATAGACCTACCTACCGACCCTTTTTTTTTTTTTGCTGTTACTGCAAACCAAAATATTTTTAAGGATGGCCTCACCACTTATTTTTATATTCGCGTGTAGAGACAGAGGGGGGTTTGGGGTAGTGGTTCTTTTTCTTTTTTCTTTCCTCATTTAGTTATATGTTGTTAGGGAATGTGTAAAAGATAAAAGTGCAGACAATGTTTTCCCTTATATGCTTGTCTCTTTAATGATTTAATGTACACTAGTTCTGCGGGCGTATCGTGACGAGCTGGACGCGCTCCGAGAGAAGGCCGTTAAAACCCATTCCCTATTTTTGTTTTCAAAACTTGTGTTGGTTGGTCCGATCAATTGTGCCCTAGTTTTCTGTAGTATGCATTATTAGTAGGGCTGTCAGTTAAACGCATTATTAATGGCGTTAATGCAAAACCATTTTAACGCGATACATTTTTTTATTGCGAGATTAACGCGCTTTTTGCCTAGCAAACTTTGTAGTTTTTTCCACATGCTTTTGCAACAGGATGCGGCGCTGCGCTATGAAACCCATTCATTTCAATGGCTTGTGCCGCGCAAGGACTTTTGTTGCTTCGTCGACCAAAGCGGCGCGCACACCGCAGTCAAAATGAAAAAATGTGCGATTAATTGTGAATAATCGCGAGTTAACTATGACATTAATGTGATTAATCGCGATAAAATATTTAATAGTTTGACAGCACTAATTATTAGTATGGTGTTTACTAAGTTTGATAATATTGTGTACAATAGAAGTCCCATTTCATTGGCTAGGCGCCAACCAATAACACGGCTCCTTTGAACACCCCCGCCCCACTCTCTCTCTCTCTCTCTCTCTCTCTCTCTCTCTCTCTCTCTCTCTCTCACCGCCACTGAGTTGCAAGTGCACAAGTTAGTTTTGCACCTCATTTATCGCAAAAGTCAAGGCGCGAAATTTGAATTTGCAGTGACAGATCTGAGAAGTTGCAAGTGCCAAATTGAGGTTCTATTGCGAATGTGAATGTAAGAATAAATGCAAATATATATTACATGCTTGTGACATTTTACACATTTGTGACTACTTGTCTGCAGCTTCAAATTCAGAATGACTATTGTAAAATGGAAAATATTATTTATCAGTCATCCCAGCGTGCACCTTGATGTCAATTTAAAGGGGACCTATTATGGCATTTAAAATGTTCCTAATAATGTTCTGGGAGTCCCCAACAACAGTTTTACAAGCATGCAATGACAAAAAACACTTTTGCTGTCTTATAATATGCATTTATTTTTACCTGATTTGCTCACCGACTCCCTAATGATTCGTTTGACGACTCATCTTTCAAACCCCGCCTTTGCGTGACACTAATCTGCGATGATTGGTCAGACGACCCAGTCACATATTTTTCGCGTTAACCCAAAGCTTAAACATATTGATAAAGCACTGCAGTACTACCCTACGCGGTAACACTTTATAATAACTGCACGCTATTAATCATTAGTTAAGCATGAGTAAACAGTTTATTCATAATTTATAAAGCATTAATATACATTAATAAGCAGTTTATAAATACAGTTATAAATGTTTTTTTCCTGATTTACAAGCATATCTATAATGTGTTAAATAATTGTATTGTCATACTTTGTTAATGACCAATTAATTATTTCTAAATGAAGTATTGCATTATTTACAAACCAGTTATTTAAGAGTTGTCAGTGATTCGTAAGATCACTTAGAAAGTGTAAGTAAATGGAGTAAATTCAGGTAGTTATAAAGCATTTAGTAGTGGTCAGTTAACTATTTTCGTGAGCTCATCTAAAGTGAGGACTATTCATGCCTTGTAAAACATTTATAAACGAGATTTAAAGGCTCATTTATCTTCAAAACAGAAAAATGAAACAAACACAACACAGTGAAACAACACAGATCTCCTTTGTAAATGCTTTACAAGGCATGAATAGTCCTCACTTTAGATGAGCTCACAAATATAGTTAACTGACCACTGCTAAATGCTTTATAACTACCTGAATTAACCCTGAATTACAGTATAAATACATGGTAATAAAGCATTTATTAACACATTAAGTATTACTATATCAGGGCTCTAGAGTGCGACCAATTTGGTCGCATATGCGACCAAAATTTGTAAGGGTGTGACAAAATTTTTTCCTAGGTCGCACCGGTGCAACTAACGTCCTCGCATCCGCTGCCTCTCCACAAACAAAGCGCTTGTTCTACTTTGTTGAAACTCACACTCATGGTTGGATCATATCGTGGTCTAAACCAATCAGAGACAGAGATGAGGCGGGTCTTTGCCTCTGATTGGCTGTGGTCCAGTCTCCAGATATTACTGTAGGCCTACACTGCTCCGTACTGTGTTATTGAAAATACGACCTGAGCACCCGTTTACACTTTCAGTGAAATCTGACCCAATTCTGATTGTTTGCTCATATGTGACAGATCGGATGTGTTCTATGACCGTGTAAACAGGAAAAAACGCATTCTGAGGCATTAGGCTACTTCTCCGTATTTTAATGACAAGAGCAACCCCGACGCGTATCTGCAAAGGGACGGATGGCCCAACGAAACGGTGTGTCGTCGTAGAAGAGGAATGTGGACAAACGTTGACACAACATATCAAAGGTTGGCTTGCTCATCCTAAAATTTCAGACCCACTGCTCCCGGTTAAAGCCCGCAATGATCTCATGAAAGTGCGTCTATAACATGAATTTATTTATTTATCATTTAAACGCCAAATATATTGCTTGCATATATACGCACTTTATGGTGTGCAATACGCACGTTTACAGTGTGTATCATATCATCGCACGAGAAATAAATTTGTGCTATAGATATGCACTTTCATGAGATTGTGTTGTATGTTCCCACCAGTCCTGAGATCTCTCTCGCTGCACGTCTTCCATCTGTGCAAGAACCCCCTTTAAGCATGCGCGATGTTTCAGATAGTATGTCAAGTGTAAACACATGAATCGGATATATGGGTCACAATTTAAAGAACGTGTAAACGGACGGTAAAAATATATAGGCAACAAATCAGAATTGGGCATCAAGACCTGCAGTGTAAACGAGGCCACGGCAATCTGCATCAGCAAAACAAACACAAGAAAACAGATGATGAACAATGAAAAGAAATAGACACAGAGAGTTTTTTCTTTAAGAAAAGTAGGCCTGTTCCCCCCAACCCTCTCCCCGGTCATACTCCGACAACAGCCCAGACATGGAGCTATTCAGCCATCAGTTCAGGGAAGCACTTTTAAACAGTAGCTCTTTCTATTTTTATTTTGAAATGTTTTATTTTGCTTAAAATGTTTTAGTTTGGCAGCTCAGTGAAGCACTTTATTTTTTATATTAAAAAAAACTTTTTATTTTTTATATACAGTATAATTGTGCTTCAAATAAAAACAAGTATTTACCTACACCTTATTCGTGTTTAAAATCATTTACATAATATATATGAATGTATATGGAGCGTGATAAAAAGGTGACCTTGAAATTGTTGCGTTAAAGGCGACACGGGCCAAGGAAAAATTTGGGTGCACCTAAATAAAAAAGTTAGGCGCAACAGTGCAACCAAGGCAAAAAGTTAGTCTGGAGCCCTGTATATGTCTGAATAATAAGATGTATGAATGCACATTTAAATAGTTTATTAATCATTTACTTACACTTTCTAAGTGATCTTATGAACCACTGACAACTCTTAAATAATGTTTTATAAATAATGCAATACATCATTTAGAAATGATAAATTGATCATGAATAAAGTATGAAAATACAATTATTAAACACATTATAGATATGCTTTTGAATCAAGAATAAAGCATTTATAGCTGTATTTATAAACTGCTTATTAATGTCTATTAATGCTTTATAAATGATGAATTAACTGTTTACTAATGCTTAACTAATGATTAATAGTGTGCAGTTATTATAAAGTTTTACCTTTACATATTTCAAAACACACACACACACACGCACGCACAGCTTGGAGAGCTGCGTTGAGCGTAACTGAGACACACACACACACACACACACACACACACACACACACACTTATTGAGCATGCTACAAACCCATTAAAAGCAACAATTATTAACAGTACTTACAGGTTGTGATTTGGAGGATGAAGCCGATCCAAATAAACTTGGTACTAAACGTTCCTTCAGTATCAGGCGACTCGCGAATCCACACTTGAAAGCATTTATGTTTGTAAAGGAATCCTCATTAAAATGACGCGAACACAGCTCAAGGTGGCTATACTTGTGTGGTATAGTTGTAAATATAAACTCTAGCCAGATTCTTCACATGCTTGTCCCTGGGCAGTGGAAAAAAAGTTCGCTTTTGATTCGCACTTCAGAACAGCGTCTTGTCGACATGTTGTTTTCACTGTTTTCTGGCGCGCGCACTGAGTGGGCGTGTCTTATTCAAATAACTTGTACAAGTGACGTACGAAAGTTAGAGAAAATGCATCGTTCCTCTATCGATTCATATCAGCGACTCAGAGTCGACTCTTACTTTTGAGAGACAATAACTTTGTATACGGTGAACTTTCATATTTAAAACTTTGCAGGATGTTTTTGTTCACTTAGATCTATGTTACACACTACATGAAAGGTAATTTTAAAAATTCCATGATAGGTACCCTTTAACATCAATACGACATCAAACATTGATGTCAAAATAACGTCACGAAATAGGTAAAAAATGATAGTCATATTGATGTCAAAGTGTCGATGTCAAGATTTTGACCTCTGATGATTATGTCAAAACATAACCAACACCATCAGATCACCTTTACTCTTTGTTCATCTGGCTGTTCACTATGGAAGCTCGTTTCCGCCACTGAAAAAAGAAGTAATAATAATAGCGACTTTTTATCTCACAATTCTGACTTTTTTCTCACAATTGTGAGTTTACATCTCGCAATTCTCACTTTATTTCTCAGAATTGCGTGAAATAAAGTCCCAATTGTGTGTTATAAAGTCAGAATTGTGAGATATAAAGTCAGAATTGTGAGATATAAAGTCAGAATTGTCAGATATAAAGTCAGAATTGCGAGATATAAAGTCAGAATTGCGTGATATAAAGTCAGAATTGCGTGTTATAAAGTCAGAATTGCGTGATATAAAGTCGCAATTGCGAGTTATAAAGTCCAATTCTATGGGGGGAAAAGGACTTAGTTTAATAGTTTATCTCACAATTCTGACTTTATAACACACAATTCTGACATTATAACACGCAATTCTGACTTTATAACACGCAATTCTGATGTTATAACACGCAAATGCGACTTTTATTTCACGCAATTCTGACTTTATATCTCGCAATTCTGAGAAATAAAGACAGAATTGCAAGATGTAAACTCGCAATTGTGAGAAAAAAAAGTCAGAATTGTGAGATAAAATTTCGCAATTACCTTTTTTATTTTTCATTCTGTGGCGGAAACAAGCTTCATAGTTCACCACTCAGTTTCAGCAGCCGAACAAAATCTAAAGTTAAAAACTTTAGGGTCAAGAGCCCAACTAAAGCAAACACTGATCACCAAAACGGTGACAATTGTGATTTTCTCCTTCCGTGAGTCTGCTTGTTAACATCTAACACACTGTGCCCTCCAAACAACATTTTACTCCTCTTTTCCACCTCGCCAACGATAATTTCTACTTGACTTTGAGAGAAGTTACGTTTCTTGCTTTTCCTCTCTGTATTTGCCATGATTTCGCAATCGATGAATATTAAATTGTGGGCATTTTACGGACTATTTATGGGCAACTATGGGCGTTTTCACGGGCTATTTATGGGCAACTCTGGGCGTGACATGAAGCCGCAAAAGCTGCGCTACATTTAGAATTGATTGTGATTTATTAAGGGAAAACTGCGTAGGATGTGCGTGTGCACGGTTTTATAAATCTGAATATTTCTGTGCGTACGCACGTCCTATGTTTCATCCGTACGCCACTTCTGACGCAAATCCTACGCAAAGTTTTATAAATGAGGCCCCAGGTGTTCATCAATAACGACCAATCATCACTCAATCACATAATTATCTCATTAACTTTAACACTGCTTCAGACACTGTTTGAAAAACAGTAAATGTTTGATGTTACATTTATGTTGAATTGATATCGAAGCTTGATATTGAATGATATCAAAATAGCATTAAAATGACATCATGACATCCTGACGTCAAATGTTGAATTGACATCAAATGCATAACATCAAAATAACATCAAAGGACATCGACACTTTGACGTCAATATGACTTTCATTTTTGAAGTATTTTGTTATTATATATATACGTTATTTTGACATCAATGTTTGATGTCATATTGATGTTAAATTGACATCAAATGCCCACTGGGATGTTATTGTGACTATTCATTTCATATTTTTAAGTAGCCTAGCGATTACCCTTTCCAGCACCGGAAATGGGACTCCCCAAAAAAATTACCTTAAAATGTGATTTGATCAACAGGCTTCGGTCTGTAATTGATAAACTTGTTCACCTCGATCAGACAGGATTTATACCAAATAGGCACTCTTTTTCAAATCTTAGATGTCTTTTTAATATAATTGACTCCCACAACACACATGCAGAGGACCTGGTTATACTTTCTCTTGACGCAGAGAAAGCTTTTGACCAATTGGAGTGGTCTTATCTGTTTAAAGTTTTAAGAAAGTTTGATATTGGGGATAGTTTCGAAAAGTGGATACACTGTAAAAAATTATTTTCATGATTTGTTATCACAACTTTTTATATTTTGTCAAATCAACTTAGATAATTAATGTAGTTCAGATAACATAATATTTTGAGTTTCTATTTATTAAACTAATCTCCTTTGTTGTATTAACTCAAAGTTTTAATTTCAATTAACTCAAAATTTTAAGGCAACCAGGTAACTTACTTTTTTAAGTTCATCCATCTTTTTTTTTTTACAGTGTAGAGATTCTCTACCATAGGCCCTCTGCAAGCATTCTGACTAATAAGATGCTCTCTTCAACATTTCAACTACACAGAGGTTCCAGACAAGGTTGCGCTTTATCTCCCTTACTCTTTGCTTTGGCACTCGAGCCCTTAGGGACTGGGACAGTTGTAACGGGGCGTCCCAGTATCACCAACCATGTTTTCATCTCATGTGAGCTAGCTTGACTGCTAGTTTGACACATGTTAGCGATTTCTATTTTTAGGTTACAAAACAGTGATTCTAATAATACTTGTTTGAATTCATAAACATTTTAACCTATAATTTTTGTGGATAACTCCGTCAGGAAGTTTCAAGTTTTGGCAAAAATGGAGGGAAACTAACTGAGCATGAGCACAGTGAGTGTCATCATCACTCTAGGTTGTTTCTGATTGGAGGAATTCAAGGTGTCACAACCGTCCCTGGTCTCCCCCTACAGGTTTCCACATTGGAGCTGTGAGTGTAAATCTTCACGTACAAGTACAAATATTTATTGTACAAGTTCTCAAATTCACATCTACGTGCTCTCGAGTATTGATACTCTTTTACCTTCACAATAGGCTACCTCAGCAACCATAAAGCGTGTGCATATACAGTCGCTCACACACACACCTCTCTCTCAAGTTATTAATGTTGAAAGGAATGGCTTTCTGTCGTATCTGAAGCTATGCCTGCAACATTGAACGCTCTCTGAGTTGAGCGCTAAAGCTCACGTGATTGCCGCCGGTGTTACGGATCAACTGGGGATCATGTTAACTGGGGACGCGCGCGTGCACGCAGAGAGTTTTACCTGGATTTCCAGCAGATGTTAACAGCGACAGATTCAGGCCCTATTTTACGGATCACCGATTAAAAAACAATATTTCACCAGTTGTATACACTGGTATGCAAATAAAGCGGTTTGTTTTTGCAGTGTATGATATTCCTTCTTATTTGACGCATTTTCAAAGAAGTTTAACATACTTTAGTGTCAAGCTCAGAAACCACGCCTATGTTAACAAGGGTCGTTCGGTTTCAGTGGATGAACAGACTTCAGTTCAGCGCACTTCAGAAGACGTGCAAGTATTTTCTTCTCAACATTAGTGCATCATATTTTCTTTAGTGTGTGTGTTGTCACAAATAACAACAGATGTCGATATAAGTTAAAGTAGCTAGTATGGGCTATAAACTCATAAACTTATAAACTCTAAACTCATAAACTCGTACACTTATAAACTTATGAACACTTACGTACTCATGAATTCATACACTTTTAAACTGAAACTCATAAATGTATAAACTCTGAACTCTTAAACTCGAACACTTATAAACTCATGAATTCATACACTTATGAACTTTCATTAATTCATACACTTGTGAACTTTTAAAATCATAAATAGTTCACCATAGCAACCACCCAGAACACCCTAGCAACTGCCTAAAACCACCCAAAACACCCTAGCAACCACCCAAACTACCTTAGAAGACCCTAGCAACCACACAGAACACCATAGCAACCACCCAAAATACCTTAGAACACCCTAGCAACACCATAGCAACCACCCAGAGCACCAGGACAACCTCCCAAAATACCTTAGAACACCCTAGCAACATCCCAGAACACCCTAGCAACCACCATAAATACCTTAGAACACCCTAGCAACCACCCAACATACCTTATCAACTGCCTAGAAACCAGCCAGAAAACCCTAGCAGTAGCAACCACTCAAAATACCTTAGCAACCACCTAGCAACCACCCAGAACACCCTAGCAACCCACTAGAAACACCGTAGCAAAATGACTTCAAACTATACTTTAAAATGTAAACTACTTTAAAATTCAAACTAATTTAAACTTTAGACTAATTTAAACTTTAAACTAATTTAAACTTTAAACTTCTTCATACTTTCTGGTCCTTTTTCTAAAGTAAAGTAGCTAGGCTACCTAAAAGAAACATAAATTGCAAAGTCATGTAAATTTTTTCAACAAGTTGCATTTATCGATCTGCATAGGGCTTACATATAGCCTAATTTTATAATGGATCTATTATTTTATATATAAAAACACTTATCAGCTTATTTTACTCTGCTATGATATTTAGATCTCTTTTTTGAACAACCAGCTCTGACGCTTCTGTATAATTTCCCCTGGACATAAAGCAGCAATGCTTATAGGGTCATGAAGTTAATTATCTCATCAACTTGTAACATTTTCAACAGATTTATAACTTTCAGAACAATTCTGTATTTTATAATTTTTATCAATACTTTAATCAAGCATTTCTGAAGCTCAAACAGTATAGTGTAGTGGCGATTTGTTTTCAACTTAAATCAAACAAGAAATCAAAATAAAATAAACAAACTCAAAATCAAACGGCCACTGAGGCACTTAAAGATCAAATCTTACGCAGGGTAAAATGAGTCCAATGTCCAGGCAAGCATATCGTTCAAGCGGTTTATTTGAGCAAGCAAGCATACAAACAAATGGCGTCTGCAGCCTCTCTTTCCCTGGTAAAAAACCAACAACCTTTCCCAGTGCCTGCCTGTCCTTCTTCTTCTTCTTCTTCTTCTTCTTCTTCTTCTTCTTCTTCTTCTTCTTCTTCTTCTTCTTCTTCTTCTTCTTCTTCTTTTCTATCATGGCGGATTGCAAGCAACTTTAAGGTGCATACCGCCACCTACTGTTCATGAGTGTGTAGCAACATTGTTTTACATCTATTAAATTCTATTTTTTAATTTTGTATTCTGAAGATAATTAAATAATGCTTTCCTTAATCTATAAATATCTTTTATATTTCCTTTATTTCCCAATAATCCTTTAAGACTCCATTCTTGGCCTGTTACTCTTCTCAATTTCTCCCTTTCATGCTCATATGTTTTACAGTTCATCAATACATGTTCTATATTTTCTATCTCACTACATCTTTCACATTTATCGTTATTTTTTCTCCCTATTAAATATAAATTGTCATTTAAATAAGTATGACCTACTCTTAATCTGATCATTATTATTTCTTCCCTTCGGTTTCTCTCATTAATATTTCTCTTTACTGATTTTTGTACTTTATCCTCTTGAAAACCGACGCCCCCGGTACCGGGGGCAAACACCTTGTTATGATATTTGTACGTTCTTTTTTCAGACTTCCATATAAGGAAAAACACAATTCATGGTATCATTTGAAAGCTTAGAATCTAAACTTTACAAAGAATACCATCACTTTCGTTTTTATGATACATATCAAATTAAAATATTAGCTTAAATATGCAGTGGTCCCAGGCAAAAAATTCCGCTTTGTGATTGCGAAGAATTATTTTTACAAATATTTATTTTTTTATATATTTGCAAAACAGTCAAATCTTACATAGAAATAAAGCTCTCGTTCTAAGGAATATGTCGATGTATGTTATTACATTGTGAGACAATCATAGATCAAAATATCTTCAAAATAATCGCGCAGTAAAATAAAATCAAACAAGAGATGACAGATAAAAGTCTCACATCCTGCTTCAATGTCGTCTTCAGTCAGCCGAAAACAGCCACATAATCTATATCAACTTTTAGATTAGGATTTTATCTTTCAAATAAGACCATTTTCACGTTTCTGTGAGCTTTCGTTGGTCAGAAAACCCGTTCCGAATGAACTGAGAGGAGATGCGCTCTGAGCGCAGACACCCGCTCTCCAAGTCATCTGCGGGTCCTGTAACAGGTCGTGTAAATGCCTAAGGTCGATCCATTCAGCTTAGAAATCTAGTAGGAACTAGGAACTTCTTGCGGTAAAAATATTAGGTGAGCCGTTTACTGTGTGACACACCGGCTGACCGCAGCTGTGTTCAGCCTAAACGTGTCCGTATACTGGTTTGAACGCGAGACGCTCTCTGTCAATAGCATCCAGCTACTGTAGCGCGAGTTTATAATAGTTTTAGGTTTTTTTATTTTTATAATTCCATCTAGAAAGATATAAGCATCGATGGCGATCTTTTGGAGTGCAACTTGTTCCTAAATTGACGATATGGAGAAGGAGTGCTCAGTGCTGAGGCGCGCTGCGTTTGGATAACTTGGGTAACTATAACCTTATGGTTTTTCACCATTTACAATGTTTACATGCATTTTTTTGATAAAGTTATTGCTAGTTTGAAATGTGAAAGAACAGCAACCAATCAGATAAACTATTATCTGAAAATAAATGTCAAACATTTTAGTCAAAGTGTGATATAGTTAGTTTCACTTTGGATACGTTGAAAAAATGGTCATTTCAGTAAATCTACATTTTGATATTGTGAAATCAAATGGCTATTATTACAGTGCAGAAACTATGTATAAACAGTGATTCTATGTTTCAGTTTCTATTGAAGATTGAAGATGTGGCTGATGGCACATCTTGGCACAGCTGGCACAGCGGGCATCAGAGGAGGCTGGCCGGTGATGTTGAGGTGAAGTGACAAAACTAATGCCCATATAATGAATGAAATACATCTGGAGGATGAGGATTCTGTTGTAGACTGTATTAGACCACATATTTTAGGCAAATATTTTGTAAAATTAAAAAAAATATATTTTCTGAAAGAATAAAATGATCAAAATTACAAAGCGCCTATTTTTTTATTTTTGTTTATTATAGCACAGACAACATATACTATAATATTTATCACATTCAGCAGTGTTTTATATAATTTCAAAGGGTTTTCTGTAAAATGACACTGAAATATTGCATAAATACCACTATATATAGGTATGAACAGAGTATAGATTTGGCTAGGTGAAAATTACATATAAAAAAGGTAATATTCCTACCTTCAGATTAATATGAATATCTTTTTCATTTTTTATTATAGAGAAAAAATTCTTTTTTCCAGTGTTTGTTGACATCTAGAGGAAACAACAACACTTGTCTGTATGTTTCGAGAGGACACAGGGGCTGAGTTATGCACTTTCAAAAATTAATTTAAAATTAAAAAATCAAAAAGCGCCTGTTTTTTGGGGGGGTTATTACAGCTCAGACAACATATACTTAAATGTTTATCACTTTTAGCACTGTTTTATGAAACTGCAAAGGGTTTCCTGTAAAATGACACAAAAATTTTGTTTTTAGCCCAAAGTATGTGTGAATGGGAGGCTTTTCAATTTGGGTAGGCAAATCCAGGCGGAAATCCCCAAAAATGGTCCTGGTGCTTAAACTTCTTCCTTTTTTATCTTCATTCCACCTTTTTTGCCAATTTTCAATTTCTTTCCTCTTAATAAATGATTTTCCTTCCCCTTTCCCTAAGGAATTGTAATTGTTATTGCCTCCTCTAAAGCCCTTTTTGCTAATTTATCTGCTTTTTCATTTCCTTTTACCCCTTCATGTGCTGGTACCCAACAAAACCAAATATCAATGCCACCCCTGTATAATCTAAATAAACTGTGCTGAATTTCTAATACTAAATCTTTCCTATTATTTCCTTCTCCCTGAATACTTTCTAAAGCTGCTTTGGAATCCGTGCATATTACCACCCTATCTGGTCTGACCTCCTCCACCCATTGTAAACTCAATATAACTGCCACCATCTCTGCTGTAAAAACAGATAAATGATCTGACATTCTTTTAGAAATGTGCATTTTGAACTCTGGTACATATATTCCTATTCCCACACACTCTTTTAAATTCTTAGACCCATCTGAATATATTTTAAGGTAATTATAATAAGAGTTTCTTAAAAATATATCAATCTGTATCCCTATTTCGTTTAAATTCCATTCATTTTTCATTTTCAGAAGTCTTATGTCTACATTTATCTCAGGAAATAACCATGGAGGAACAACACTAATTGGATTAAACTGTGCTATTTCCTTGTCCTCTAATCCAAAGTCTTTAATCAATTTGCTTATATATTTATTATTATATTATTATATTATATATTTATAGCCCATCCAAATCCATTATTATGGAACTTTGAGTATTCCCAACAAGTTTTTGCCTGCCTGTCCTAAATGTGACCACCATTATATACCTGCAAACAGGTGCTCAATACTTTAAAAATAAAAGTCCCCAAAAAAAATACTCAAATTAACCAAAATAATAACATTATTATTCTGTATCTAAATCAATAAAATAATCATGCAAATTATTTTAGATGAAACAAAATAAAGTAATTTAATTATAACTTCATTACAAAACAAGAAAATAGCTCCAACAGTATAGCGTTGGTGCTTGCAATGCCAAGGTCATGGGTTCGAATCCCAGGGAAAGCAAGAACTGATAAGACTTTAAAATGTGTGCCTTGAAATGCAATGTATGTCACTCAAATCTACATTATTCTCAGTAGCATGAACTTGAATGTTGTGTATCTAATGTCTTGTATTGGACATTTAGAGAACACTTTGTCTTTAGGGATTAACGTCCTGTGAAAATACAGAGTGGCAAGTGCAACCACAAATGATATTACTGAAATAAGCAGAACATAGGATATAGTGATGATGAATTATGAATGTGAATGAATACAATGAATGAATACAAATATGTAGGCCTACTGATATAAGTCCAAATCACAGTCTTTGCTGTCCCAACTTAATTGATATATACTAGACCGCAACTTGACTTTCGAAAATCATATTTCATATGTTACAAGAACAGCCTTTTTCCACCTTAGAAACATTGCTAAGCTACGTAACATGCTATCTGTTTCAGATGCAGAAAAGTTAGTTCATGCATTCATGACCTCGAGACTAGATTACTGTAATGCTTTATTAGCTGGTTGTCCTGCATCCTCAATAAACAAGCTACAGTCAGTGCAAAATGCAGCCGCTAGAGTTCTTACTAGATCAAGAAAATATGATCATATAACACCAATTTTATCATCTCTACACTGGTTACCTATTAAGTTCCGTATCAATTACAAAGTATTACTACTGACTTATAAAGCTCTAAATGGTTTAGCTCCTGTGTATTTAACAGACCTTCTATCGCCCTACAATCCATCGCGCTCTTTAAGATCACAAAATTCGAGGCTTCTGTTCATTCCTAGGATATCTAAGTCTACTAAAGGAGGGAGGGCGTTCTCACATTTATCTCCTAAACTCTGGAATACCCTTCCTGATATTGTTCGAGACTCAGACTCGCTGTCCCAGTTTAAAACTAGATTAAAGACGCATCTCTTTAACCAAGCATTCACTTAATGCTTACCTTTTATACTACTGCTGAATCAGTTCGAATGCATTAATATTATGAACATCAGCTATCGTAATTATTTCCCATCTGTCTTTCTGCTGTTATCTCGGGACACTAGTCCCGAGGTAAATAGCGTTCGTCAGCTCCAGTTTGTATCCAGCCTCTCACGGAGACTTCAGATGCCCCAACACCTGTGATGAGACGACTAAACGCCGGTGGAGAGACGACTAAACGCCTGTGGAGAGACGACTCGACGCCTGTGGAGAGACGACTAAACACCGGCGATATGTTATGCCTCAATTTATACATGATTAACTAACTGTATTTTTCTTTGTCCATTTCTGAAATGCACTTTCTGTAAAGCTGCTTTGAGACAATGTGTATTGTGAAAAGCGCTATACAAATAAACTTGAATTGAATTGAATTGAATATTCTCTATGGCTAATTTTCACATAGGCCTACATCACTAATCATTTTCACCTCACATGAATAGCAGGACCCTCTCTAAAACACTAGAAAATGCTTTATTTGGTTCACAAACAAAAAAAAATAAAGTTTTAAATTACCTAAAAAATACACAAGCAGATATATGTCTAATACAGGAAACACACCTCTCACAATATACACAAAACAGCTTAAAAACTACACATTTTAACCACTGTTTTTCCTCCTACTATAATTCAAAACAAAGAGGAGTATGCATCTTAATAAACAAAAAAATACAGTTTAACCACCATACAACCATTTCAGATCCTGAAGGCCGTTTTATCATTATTAACATTTCAATCAACAATAATCCAATTACAATTGGCAACATTTATGGACCAAACTCTGATGATTCCTCCTTCTTTGCAAATTTTTTTTCCTCTCTTTCAAACATTTCCAACGGTCCAATAATTATAGGGGGAGACTATAACACTGTAATCAATCCATCATTTGACAGGTCAAAACATACAGGAAAATCTTGGCAGTCCTCTAAAACAATAAAACAGTTCATGAGTGATTTTGGTCTTGGTGATGGTTGGAGGCTACAACACCCACTCGCTAGAGAATACACCTTTTATTCTAATGTCCACCAAACCTACTCTCGCATTGATTTCTTTCTAACCAGTAATTCAATCATACCAAATATCTTAGAAACCAAAATACATCCGATCATTATTAGTGACCACTCTCCAGTAACTCTGACATGGAATCCATCTGCAATACCAAAGCACCGCACCAGATGGCGTTTTAATACATCACTCTTGAAAGATCCAGAATTTGACAGTTACTTCAAGAGAGAGTGGACATCCTTCCTTGAAATAAATGACTCTCCAAAGTCGTCAGCATCACTGCTCTGGGAAACATGGAAAGTAGTTTTACGGGGAAAAATTATATCATATTCAGTACATAAAAAAAAAAAGGACAGAGAAAAAGAAGTCCAACTGGAAGAAAGAATAAAAGAATTAGAAATTTTACACGCAAATAATCAATCAGAAAGCACCTATAAAGAAATTAGAGAAAAAACATTTTTGCTTAATGAAATAATAAACAAAAGAAACCAGTTTCTGATTCACAGGCTCCGTCAAGAAACTTTTCACCATAGCAATAAATCCGGAAAATATTTAGCCAGTCAAATTAAAAGAAAATAAAGAAAGAACAGCAATAACCTCCATCAGAAACTCGGCAGGGAAGCTAACCAATTCACCAGTTGAGATAAACAAGATATTTCAAGAATATTATGCAAAATTATACTCATCTGATCTGGACCCAAACCAAGAAGACATAACCCAATTCCTCGATAACACCATTCTACCAAAACTCAACATGGAACAAGTAAACACACTAGAATTACCAATCACAGAAAAAGAACTTCACTCCGCATTGAAAAGCATGCAAAATAATAAAGCACCAGGTCCAGATGGCTTCCCTGCTGAGTTCTACCAACATTTTTGGTCAACCTTATACCCACTATTTAGCAGAACAATAACAGAAATAAAACATAACGCGAAGTTCCCTTCCCATATGAATACAGCACTTATATCACTCATTCCTAAACCTAACAAAGACCACACCTTCACATCTAACTATCGTCCTATCTCACTTATAAATGTCGACATAAAAATTATTAGCAAAGCACTAGCCCATAGAATTGAACAAATTATACCATATATAATCCACCCTGATCAGACCGGCTTTATAAAGGGTAGACACGCATCCAATAACACCCGCAGATTATACAATTTAATGCACTACTCATCAGTACAACAGAAAGATACTCTCATTGCCACATTAGACGCCGAAAAAGCTTTTGATAGGGTCAACTGGAAATTTTTATTCACCACGTTACAAAAATTCGGCTTTGGAGAGTCATTTATTAACTGGATCAAGATTTTATACACATCACCATCGGCCACAGTCACAACCAATGGACTAACATCACAAAGCTTCACACTGCACAGGGGACGAGGCAGGGATGTCCACTCTCTCCATCCCTATTCACGATTTTTATTGAACCTTTAGCAGCAGCTATCCGTCAAAACCCAGCAATCAAAGGTATTGAAACACCACAACAAACACATAAAATCTCACTTTATGCAGATGATATCCTACTATATATACAAGAACCCCTAGCATCTACTCAAGAAATAATTAAAACAATCCAATCCTTCTCAAAAATATCAGATTATGCAATAAACTGGAACAAATCTTTCATCCTCCCTTTACATAAAACCAAATGGGATGTGGCACCCAATCAATCACCGATACCTATATGTCATGATCACATCACTTACTTAGGCATTAAGATTTCCTCCAGACTGTCAGAGTTGGTAACACTCAACTTCACACCACTGCTAAAAAAAATAGAAGAAGATTTGCTCAGGTGGCTCAACCTTCCAATCTCCATAATCGGCAGGATAGCAGCAATAAAAATGACGATTTTACCGAAAATTAATTACCTATTTTCAATGATTCCAACCCACCCCACACTCACCTGGTTTAAATCACTAGACTCCATTATAACTCGCTTCTACTGGAAAAATAAAACACCAAGGATTAAACTCACTACACTACAAAAAAGTAAGGTTCAAGGAGGACTAGAAGCACCAAATTTCCAATATTACTCAATGGCTAACCAACTGCAATACATATACAAATGGATTCACCCCACCCAATCTGATATTATATGGCTAGATATAGAACAATCACTATGCAAAGAATTAAATATAGCTGACATACCGTTCCTCACCAAATCAATTAAACAACACACATGTTTTAATGCAGTAACTATAGCCGCCACTCTGACAGCCTGGTGGAAATTTCACCAAATCACAAATTCTACATTAGCTCCATCTAACCTCACCCCACTGTGGAACAACCGTGACTTTATAAGCAATAAAAAAACATTGAATTTTCACACATGGGCAGAAAAGGGTATCACCCACATTAAGCATATTCTCAAATCTAACACATTTACACCATTTCCGCAACTGGCCCAGGAGTATGGCATCGGGAGCAACGAATTTTTAAAATACCTACAACTCAAATCTTCTGTTCTGACAAAAATCAACATCAGAGACACAAATTTAGAACTTCCACCGGCAATATCAGACTTGGTCAACATTTCCTCCCCAAAGAAACTTCTCTCTAAAATATACAAAATGATTTCAAACCAACTTCAGACCATATACTTACCAACAATAAAATGGGAAAACGATCTTTCAATAGCCCCTGATGCCAACTCCTGGACCCAAATCTGTAAAAACATCTATCTCATGTCCAAAAATGCGAATCTTCAGTTAATACAATACAAAATACTTCACAGAACACATTACACACGGGCAGCAGATTAGCTAAAATGGGTTTCACATCAGAAGTTTGCACACACTGCAATCAAAATTCTACAGATACATACATCCATGCAACCTGGCACTGCACTCCAATCAAACACTTTTGGGAAGAGGTCACACAGTCACTATCCACTATAGTCGGCTGCCACATCCCACTGTCGCCTTCTCTTTGCTTGCTGGGGGACCTGACAATAATCACTGATAAAACTATAAACTCTAAAATGCTCCTCATAGCTCTAACCATCGCCAAGAAAACTATCCTCATGAACTGGAAAACTAGAAATAAATTACACATTAACATTTGGAAAAATCTTATTACAGACTTCATTGCAATGGAATACGCATCTCCCCTTCATGATTACGCATCTGAAACTGATCTCTACCGTCCAACACTTTCTGACCTCTTACAGCTATGAATCCTTTCTCTGTTTTCAACTCCGACTCCTCCCACCTTCTTAACCAACCCACGAATATTAATGCATTTTAGTTATTTGAACTTGTTTATGTCATCATTGTTATTACTATCTTCACTGTTATTGTTATGATTACTATTTTCACTTTTATCTTTTCATTGTTGTAATTGCTGTTGTTGCTGTCTTTTGCTCTCACCATTGCGGTCACCACTGCCATCATCATTATCATTTATTATTAATATTATTATTATCATTATTATTATAATCATCAATATTGCCATTGTCAATGCTGTATTGGAATTAAATGTCATTATCATCACTACTGCAATAATTCCCCCCTTATCTCTTCATGGGTTTTTAATGCACCACAACATAGAATGAAAAAAAAAAAAAAAAAAAAAAAAAAAAAAGGAATACCGTATGTATATATGGAAAACCTCACAAACACCAGGGCAGGCAAGACAGACGAGAAGTGGTTTCATCGGGACAGCATCTCTGTCCCAATTTGAGACACTCTCGCACTGTACTCCCTCTTTTAATGCACCTTAGACATTGCACATAACACACAAAAAAAATTAGGAAAAGTTAGGGACTGCTGAGATGTGGGGGAAGGTTATCTTATATTATCTTATCATCTTATTATACCATCTTTTATTTTATACGGCATTGACAATGGCAATTGTTACATAGGAGGAAGGATGGAAATAAAAATCGACCAACACAATATTGGCAATATGGTGGTAGTGGGGAGTGGGGTGGTGATGGTAATGACAATGGTAATAAATAATAAATGGTTACTTTGTTTACGCATACACACACATACACATACCCACACTCACACCCGCTCAAATACACACTTAGATCAAACAATTATATCACTTTTATGTCACTTCTGGAATTATGGATTTACAAGATTGCTCACTACTGTACTATGTTGGTTTGTATGTATGTCTGACTGTTAAATAAAAAAAAAAAAAAAAGAAAAAAAAAAAAAAAAAAAAAAGAAAATGCTTTATTGTTTACTTTTTTACTGACCTCTTTAGCAAAATAAATATGACGCAATGGTCTATGAGTTTTATAAATATTTGTGCCTCTTTTTATGTAATATAAACTTGAATTATGCCAGTTCTCTTCATTTGACTGGTATGAAACTCATTAAAGGATTAGTTCACTTTCAATCTATTTTTTGCTGATAAATCTACAGCACTCACTCAGGAATGTTTTCCTCAAAAACCTTCATTTCTTTTCGACTGAAGAAAGAAAGACATGGATATCTTGGATGATATCCTGAATGTTCAGGTCAAATACAGCTGTCCTGCATGCATGCACATATTTGCATTTTTTTTTTTTTTTTGTTATTGTTGCTTTCATTTTAGCTAATGAATATGTTTGTTGAACATTCCCCTATTTAAATGCTGTGGGTAAATCACTGGATCGGATGCGTAAGCTATGGCTTATCAATTTTTACCACTCTTTTTTTTTTTGGAGTCTTTTATCAACATTTATGGAGTGTACTGTATGCTTTATGCTTTAACTCATTTCTCAGCAACATTAAAATAAATATATAAATGCTTGACATGTTCCTTTAGGAACAGGCATCATAACAATAATCTGCAAATACACACGCACTGCAAAGACACAATGTCAATAGCATAATTTATTTAATATATTTACAGTTTTCATCAGATACAAATTTCATTGAAACGAATGGAACAAAATAATGTGTGCGTGGTCTGTGTGTGGCGAAATTAAAGCACATTAAAACTTCCCTTAAATGCGTCTGAAACACACAGCGGAGCAGCGCAGAGTAAACAACAGATGATACAAACATTTAACAATAACGTGGAAAGCTTATAAATCTGCTCAGTGAAAAATTAGCTGTGACGAATCTGTCACCGTTTAACATCTGCTGGAAATCCGTAACAACGGTGTTACGGATCAACTGGGGATCATGTTAACTGGGAAGTGCGCGTGCATGCAGACAGTTTTACCTGGATTTCCAGCAGATGTTAAAGGGTTAGTTCACCCAAAAATGAAAATTAAGTCATTAATTACTCACCCTCATGCTGTACCAACCCCGTAAGACCTTCGTTCATCTTCGGAACACAAATTAAGATATTTTTGATTAAATCTGAGAGGTAGATCACTCCTCCATAGGCTTCCTAAGGGATTGAAACTTGAAGACACAGAAAGTCATTGAAGAAAATGTTTAAATATTTCATGTGCCTACAGTGGCTCCACTATAAGTTTATCAAGCGACGAGAATACTTTTTGTGCGGAAAAACAAACAAAAATAACGACTTTATTCGACTATTCAATTGCTTCTTTGTGGGCCTGAGACGAGAGTTCAAGAGATTTCCACGACACATGCGCGAGAACTAACGTCTTCTTCTACTACTATGTACAGCGCGCGTCTTCCTCTGCTTGTAAGACCAGAGAATGTCTAATAAGGGACGCGCGCTGTGTATATTATATATCAGAAAGCTTAAATATCGCTGCTTAAAATATATCAGGCTTTGATGAGATCTACACTAGATTACGGGTGTATGGCATATATGTCAGCAGCAGAATGCCATCTTAAAAAGTTAGATGTGGAACAAGCACAAGCTTTAAGAACATGCGGTGGAGCATTTAAGACCTCTCCAGAAGCTGCCATGCATGTGGAAATGGGGGAAAGGATAAGAAGAACAAAAATTATGATAACATACTGGGTTAATCTTCAGGGACACTAGCTCTCATCCCGCTAAAGCCATACTGGAAGAATGTTGGGAACACAATAAAAGTAGTTGCTTTAGTTTTGGATGAGTAGGCAATGCAAAAGCAGAAAGCCTTGGCCTTTGCAGTATAAAATATATCCCAGCAGTCCCATATCCAGATCTTCCTCCGTGGTTTTTTATAAATCCATCAATTGACCTACATATACAGCAAATAATCAAAAAGAAATCTAAACAAGCATACATGGGAAGTATAGCAGAGAAACAGCAATATTGAAATAACTGCATGATCTTTACCGATGGCTCTAAGGATCCAGAGACTGGAAGGACACAGGAGCTGCAATATACATCCCAGCATACAAAACAGGCATTAAAAAGAGAACCTCAGATCATCAGTGTCAGTATATACAGTTGTGGCCATATTGATGGCATTGCAGTGGATAGAAGGAAACAAGGAAGACAAGGTGGTCATTGCATCAGATAGCTGGGCAGCGCTCAGTAGTATTAAATCTGTTAAATCTTGTAGGTTAGATCTGGGATTGAGTATTCATAACTATTACATCATAAAGGTTGGACTGTCTGCTTCGTTTGGGTTCCTGCCCATGTAGGGGTAGAAGGAAATGAAGATGCTGATATTCTGGCTAAACAAACACTCAAATCAAAGTCGCTTGATATACAGGTTCTGCTAAGTAAATGTCACAAGGTGACGAACCAGCAGCGGAACTATATATTCCACGGAGGAATGTTTCCGCCCGGAGCGCTCTCGACGCAACACCCAGTCAGCCTGATATGCGTCGCTACCATGGCAACAGCAGCCGCTGATGACAGAGTGACAGCAGGTGCGGCGCATCAAGGGGCTGTTTGGTGATTGGGACACACAGCGGCTTGAAACAGATAAAAACCAAGCTTTGGGAGACCAAGAGGTAGTTCGGCGTGGTAGTTCAGTGGAAGTGAAGTTCAGTGCAGTGTTCTGTGTTCGGTTTCCGGGTGCTGTGTCCTGACCTTGTTCCGTCGAGGAAGGCTGAGAGTTTCTGTGGGACAACTTGACTGGCGAGATAGATCCGCGGAAGGGAATCCGCTACGAAGGATTTGGTGGAGTGGAACAGAGAAGCAGAGGATAAGTTGCCTTGGAAACATCAAGTCCCCTGCCTGGGTAGAGATAAGTGCAAACCTTTTACTGGCCGTATGATACGTGATTTATACACCAAGACACTGCATATGAAGAGAAGCGATCTAGGAACCGGAGTCTAGACCCGTAATGTGAAGACAGCTGTTATGATGCACGAGTGAGATCGCTAAATATTCTTCCGTTTTACTTACCTGCTGTTCAGAACAAGGAGGTGGGCTGTGGCCTTATATTTCACAGAGTGGTTGAGAGTGACGTGAGTTGATGCTGTGCCCACCGTGTGTGTTTGAAGTGAAGCTACTGCATGCTTACTATACCGAATTCTGTCACGTGCCCATCGGCCTTGCCCTGTGTTGCAGTTTGGAGCCGCTGAAGAAGAGATTGAGCGACGGTGGAATTAAAAGCTTGCGGTGTTCTGATTTATCATTGATGTTGTCTGGAGAACGGAGGAAGTCCAGTGATCTGCTGTTCCGAGTGTCCCCCATCGAACGCCACGTGCATTCTGTGTTATCAACACTGTCGTGAGCTTCTGCATCCCCTGTATAGGAAAGAACAAACCGGACTCGAAGTATCTACCTGTTGTCTAGTCGACGCCCCTTTCACAGCCGTGGGCTTTCTGCATCCCCTGTATAGGGAAGAACAAACCGGACTCGAAGTATCTACCTGCGGTCTAGTCGACGCCCCCTTCACAGCCGTGAGCTTTCTGCATCCCCTGTATAGGGAAGAACAAACCGGACTCGAAGTATCTACCTGCTGTCTAGTCGACGCCCCTTTCACAGCCTGAGCTTTCTGCATCCCCTGTATAGGAAAGAACAAACCGGACTCGAAGTACCTACCTGCTGTCTAGTCGACGCCCCTTTCACAGCCGTGGGCTTTCTGCATCCCCTGTATAGGGAAGAACAAACCGGACTCGAAGTATCTACCTGCTGTCTAGTCGACGCCCCCTTCACAGCCGTGAGCTTTCTGCATCCCCTGTATAGGGAAGAACAAACCGGACTCGAAGTATCTACCTGCTGTCTAGTCGACGCCCCTTTCACAGCCGTGGGCTTTCTGCATCCCCTGTATAGGGAAGAACAAACCGGACTCGAAGTATCTACCGGCTGTCTAGTCGACGCCCCCTTCACAGCCGTGAGCTTTCTGCATCCCCTGTATAGGGAAGAACAAACCGGACTCGAAGTATCTACCTGCTGTCTAGTCGACGCCCCTTTCACAGCCTGAGCTTTCTGCATCCCCTGTATAGGAAAGAACAAACCGGACTCGAAGTACCTACCTGCTGTCTAGTCGACGCCCCTTTCACAGCCGTGAGCTTTCTGCATCCCCTGTATAGGGAAGAACTAACCGTACTCGAAGTACCCACCTGCTGTCTAGTCGACGCCCCTTTCACAGCCGTGAGCTTTCTGCATCCCCTGTATAGGGAAGAACAAACCGTACTCGAAGTACCCACCTGCTGTCTAGTCGACGCCCCTTTCACAGCCGTGAGCTTTCTGCATCCCCTGGATAGGAAAGAACCAACTGGACTCGGAGTACCTACCTGCTGTCTAGTCGACGCCCCTTTCACAGCCGTGAGCTTTCTGCATCCCCTGTATAGGAAAGAACCAACTGGACTCGAAGTACCCACCTGCTGTCTAGTCGACGCCCCTTTCACAGCCGTGAGTTTCCTGCATCCCCTGTATAGGAAAGAACCAACCGGACTCGAAGTACCTACCTGCTGTCTAGTCGACGTCCCTTTCACAGCCGTAAGCTTTCCGCATCCTTTGTATAGGAAAGAACCAACCGGACTCGAAGTACCTACCTGCTGTCTAGTCGACGCCCCTTTCACAGCCGTGAGCTCTCTGCATCCCCTGTATAGGAAGGAACCAACCGTACTCGAAGTACCCACCTGCTGTCTAGTCGACGCCCCTTTCACAGCCGTGAGCCTCCTGCATTCCCTGTATAGGAAGGAACCAACCGTACTCGAAGTACCCACCTGCTGTCTAGTCGACGCCCCTTTCACAGCCGTGAGCTTTCTGCATCCCCTGTATAGGAAAGAACCAACCGGACTCGAAGTACCTACCTGCTGTCTAGTCGACGCCCCTTTCACAGCCGTAAGTTTTCCGCATCCTTTGTATAGGAAGGAACCAACCGTACTCGAAGTACCCACCTGCTGTCTAGTCGACGCCCCTTTCACAGCCGTGAGCCTCCTGCATTCCCTGGATAGGAAAGAACCAACCGTACTCGAAGTACCCACCTGCTGTCTGGTCGACGCCCTTTTCACAGCCGTGAGCTTCCTGCATCCCCTGTATAGGAAGGAACCAACCGTGTTCGAAGTACCCACCTGCTGTCCAGTCGACGCTCCTTCCACAGCCGTAAGCTTTCTGCATCCCCTGCAGAGGAAAGAAACCTACCGTACTAGGAGTCCCTACCGGCTGTCCAGTCGACGCTCCTCTTCACCGCCGTAAAATTCTGTACTTGGGAGGTCGAGAAGAGGACAGTCTGCTCAGAGTCCGAGAAGGATAAGTCGTGCTTAGAGCACTTACCTGCTGGTCAGGTCCGCGTTCCTTCCATTGCCGAGAGCCTCGGCACCCGAAGAGTCCGAGGGGGTCGAGTGGACCCAGTCCCCACCTGTCGTCCAGCCAACGTCCCGGCGGCCACTGGATGCTGGGGAGGAAGGAGGAATTTTAATTAGGATACACAAATTCTTTTAATCAATAAAACCTGTTACATTTTATATTTCCTTGTCCGCCTGGTTTCTGGTCCGCTCCTCAGTGGTATATTCTAAAGGGAGGGGGTAGACCAGTCGACCCTCCCGACCTGTGGCAGATTATTGGCGTAGTCGGCAGGATTACCACTGAGTTGAGCCACCAGAAGCCGTTATGGCAGATGAAGAGGCACCGGGAGCACGAAGACAAGCCATGCCCATATTCATGGGAGCCCCTTGGGCCCAAAAGTACCAAGGTCCGGGATCAGAGATGAGTCTGTCGACATGGAGGGCCCAGGTCGAATATTTAGTCGGGCTCCAAGGTCTGGATGCCCCTCAGGGAGTGCAGTTCATCTTGAATTCCTTGGAAGGAGAAGCACTGAGGGAAGTGCGAGCAGCGCCAGAAGCGAACCGTACCACGGCTCAAGCTATCTTTGACTTCCTTTCGGGGCAATACGGCGATACCACTCCCGTAGCCGTTCTGCGAACACAGTTCTTCAACTGCAAACAAGGGCCGCGACAGACCATCCGGGCATTCACGCTACAGCTGAGAGAGCAGTTCGCTAGGCTAAGAGGAAGGCAAGACCATGGTCTAGGGGGTGAAGAGAGCCTGCTGCGAGACCAATTCCTCCTGGGGCTACGGGAAGGCCCCGTACGCCAAAGCCTGCGAATACAGGTCCGCCGGAACCCGGACTCGTCTTTTGACGAACTGAGACAAGAGGCTTTGGCCTTGGAACGGGATCACACGGTAGAGCCCTCAACGTGCATGGCTGCGAGTGCACCCGTCGACCCCCCACGCCCGGTCGAAGCGGAATGGAGACGTGCGTTACGAGAGGAGTTGAAAAAGGACGTCCAGGAACAGCTGGCCGAGCTATCCAACTCCTTCAGAGAAGAGCTCCGGCGTGAACGTTCCAGTCCATTGCTCCGAGAGCGGACCTATTCAGCGGGGAGCCGATTCCCAGAGCGACGCCCAGCTAGGCCCATGGGGCCGCGGTTCAGGTGGGACGAACAGGGACGCCCCATTTGTCATGGTTGTGGAGAGCCGGGTCATTACTTCCGCCAGTGCCGCTCCCGTCGGGGATCACAGGAGGATTTTTAGAGTTGCCGGCCACTGTGGGTCAAGTGGCTGGGACTCCCATGGTAGACCCCCTATTGATTACGAAGTCCAGAGCATGTTTGGTGGGGCATTGCCCCATTGTAGTGGCCCAGGTCAACGGTTTGGAAGTACAGTGCCTGTTAGACACTGGGTCACAAGTCACTCTGTTCTCTGAGAGCCTGTCACGAGAGCTATTTAAGGGCCAGGATTGCCTCACCTCAGAAGCCCCCTGGTTGACGCTACGGGGAGCCAACGGTCTGGACATCCCATACGTGGGATACCTGGTGACTGACTTGAAGATCCATGGAGTCGTTGTCCCCCAGAAAGGGTGGTGATCGTTCGTGACGCCTGCCTGGGAAACCATCGCGCCTTGTTGGGCATGAACGTTATAGCAGAATGTTGGGAGGAACTGTTCCAAGGTGGACTAAAGCAGACGGCCTCGACCTCGGAAAGTCACGAGTGGGACCGGATCAAGGCCGATTGTCGGCGGGTTCGCCTTGCCGAGACGCGAGGAGATCGAGAGGGCACTGGGAGGACGGTGTGCCGATACGCGTTGTCCATTCCCGCTCAGAGTGAGGCTGTGGTGTGGGCCAGGCTCCCCTCGCAACTCTATGGCCCGGGAGAGTGGGTATTGGTGGAACCCCATCCGGACGGCCCAAACCTTGAGGTAGCTCGGGGGCTAGCCACAGCACGGCGGGGGAGGATTTCTGTGAAAGTACGGAACGTGAATGCGTTCCCCGTCCTGTTGCATCGACATCAGTGTCTGGCCCGAGTCACAGGGGTGTGCCCGCAACAAGTGAGAGAGCCGGGTGAAGTGCAGTTTAACCGGGTAAGCCCCTCCGTAGTGGAAGTTGCCCTGACCCGAACTGGACCGCCGGTGGGTAGTGAGGGAGAGGAATTGCCTAATCACCTCCAGGGAGGGTCACTACGCGGTGAAGGACTGGGAGAGGAACAGACTGGGCGGCTCCAGGATTTCCTGCTCAAATGGCAGCACTTGTTCTCGACTCACGACGAGGACTATGGCCGGACGGACATTGTAAAACATCAGATTCCGACCGGGGACGCCGCCCCGAGTAGAGAACGTTATCGACCAGTGCCACCGACCCTGTATTCTGAGGTCCGCACCCTCCTGCGAGGAATGTTGGACAAGGGGATTATCCGGGAAAGTAGTAGCCCTTGGGCCGCCCCTATCGTACTGGTGCGTAAGAAAAATGGTTCCTGGAGATTCTGTGTGGATTACCGTAAGCTGAACCAGGTGACTAAGCGGGACGCTTTCCCCCTGCCCCGAGTAGAGGATTCACTCACCAGTCTTACACAGTCTGCATGGTATTCTACTCTCGACTTGGCCAGTGGGTACTGGCAGGTGCAGGTGGACGAGCGGGACAGGGAGAAGACAGCCTTCACGACCCCTTTCGGGCTATACGAGTGGGAACGGATGCCGTTTGGCCTTTGCAACGCCCCAGCCACGTTCCAGCGGCTTATGCAGCGGTGCCTGGGAGGTCAGTTGACGGAAACCACGCTGGTCTACCTCGATGACGTCATTGTCTATTCGCCGGACTTTGAGACTCACCTCCAACATCTGGAGCAAGCTTTCCGCGCCCTGGACAAATACGGGCTAAAACTGCAACCTGACAAGTGTCAGCTTTTCCGGAAAGAGGTGAAGTTTCTGGGCCATGTGGTGAGTGCAGCTGGAATCGCTGTGGACCCAGAGAAGGTGTCGGCTGTGCAAGGGTGGGAGGCGCCGAAGACTGTGCGACAGGTCAGATCCTTCCTGGGTTTTGTCGGATATTACCGGCGGTTCATTCAGGACTTCTCCAAAATCGCCAAGCCCATTAACCAGCTGCTCGGGGGCACGGGACGTTCGAGGGGCCGGGGATCTCCCGCGGTTCAGTGGGACCAGGCATGTGAGGCTGCATTCCGGAGGCTTAAACAGGAACTACTACAGGCCCCGATTCTGGCCTATGCAGACTTCTCCCAGCCTTTCATCCTGTACACTGATGCCAGCCATCTCGGCCTGGGTGCCGTGCTAGCCCAAAAACAGCAGGGGAAGGAGAGGGTGATTGCATACGCCAGCCGAAGCTTACACCCGACAGAGAGGAACGATGCTAACTATAGTTCCTTTAAACTTGAGTTGTTGGCCATGAAGTGGGCAATGAGCGAAAAGTTCAAGGACTACCTGTGGGGGACCAAGGTTCTGGTGGTAACTGACAACAACCCTCTGGTACATCTTCAGACGGCAAGGCTGGGGGCTGTCGAACAGAGATGGGTGGCACAACTGGCGAATTTCGACTACCAGCTGAAGTATCGGCCAGGGAAGGAGCATACGAATGCTGATGTGCTGTCGAGGTTTCCGGTGGCAGGTCCAGTAGTTCAGGGGCCCAACTCTAGCTCCGAGGAGGAGGAAGGAGCAATGGTGGGGATCGTGGAGGCCCCTGGATCATCGCAGGAAGAGGCCCCCAATGGTTGGGGCTGGGACCCACAGTGTTGGAGGTCGAGACAAGCGGAGGATGAAGGGCTGCGGATGGTACGAGAGTGGGTCCAGACTGGGAAATGGCCAGAGGCCAGAGAACGCCGGGCTCAGACTCAGGCAGTCCGAGGGTTGCTAGGACAATGGGAAAGGTTGGCTTTGAGGGAGGGGGTGCTCTGTCGCTCCATCCAGGACCCTAACCTGGGCGAGAAGATCTGGCAAATAGTAGTTCCGGAGGGGCAACATCGGTCCCTGCTACAGGCCTATCACACCCAGTTGGGCCATCAGGGCCTGGAGAAGACGATCTCGCTATTGCGACGCCAGTTCTATTGGCCTGGGATGGAGAGGATTACCAAGGCCTACCTTCAGGGATGCCCCAGGTGCACCCTGTTTAAGACCAGGAAGGAGATCCGAGCCCCATTGGTCCCGATTCAGGCAAAGGCTCCCATGCACATGGTCGCCATGGACTATCTGACGCTGGGAAGGCCGGTGGACCGGATTCAGAACATCTTGGTGGTGACAGACCTATTCACCAAATATGCCTGGGCCATTCCCACCTTGGACCAAACTGCTACCACCACCGCGAATGCCTTGTGGAGGGCTGTGATTCAGCCTTTTGGGTGCCCTGAGATATTCCACTCCGACCAGGGGCCGAACTTTGAGTCCAGGGTGGTCCATGAGTTGTGCCAGCTGTACGGGGGTAGGAAGACCCACACGACACCGTACCATCCCCAAGGGAATGGAGGATGCGAGAGGTTTAACCAAACCTTGCTGGGCCTATTGGGAACGTTGGAGATGGATCAGCAGGGCCATTGGGCGGATACGCTTCCGGCACTGATCCAAGCGTATAACAACAGCGTGCATAGCACCACTGGGTATGCTCCAACATATCTAATGTTTGGAAGACACGTGCGGCTACCAGCCGACTTAGTAGCGGAGGCTGCTATCCAAGAGGGGGAAGGGAGCTTGTCAGACTGGGTGGCGAGGCATCACCAGCGACTCCACTGGGCGTATGGCCGGGTCTCGGACCGGATTAACCAGGCGGGGGCAAAAAGCAAGAGACTGTACGACCGAACAGCTCGGGAAGCTCCACTGCTCCCAGGAGAGAGAGTCTTGGTGAGGGATAATCGTCGCCAAGGGAAGGGTAAGCTGAGCGATCGGTGGGAGCCTCGGCCCTATGTGGTCTCACGACAACCACGTCCAGATCAACCCGTGTATGCTATCCGACCCGAGGGGAGAGCGGGCCCAGAACGGGTGCTCCACCGGAATCTGATTCGCCCTTGCCCGAACTACCCGAATCCCAGAGAGGAAGCCCCCCCGGTTGTGGCAGCACCAGGGCCGTTACTGGTAGGATGGGGAGTGGTCCCCAGGGGCTTGGGCCCAGCACCGGGACCGGTGAGACCCGAGTCTCCGCCGAGGCGGTCCCAGAGGGAGAACCGAGGTCGACCCCCGGTGAGGTATGGAGACTGGGAGAGCGGAACCCGTTCTCGGGACTAGAACGGATTGGCGGGGGAGTATGTCACAAGGTGACGAACCAGCAGCGGAACTATATATTCCACGGAGGAATGTTTCCGCCCGGAGCGCTCTCGACGCAACACCCAGTCAGCCTGATATGCGTCGCTACCATGGCAACAGCAGCCGCTGATGACAGAGTGACAGCAGGTGCGGCGCATCAAGGGGCTGTTTGGTGATTGGGACACACAGCGGCTTGAAACAGATAAAAACCAAGCTTTGGGAGACCAAGAGGTAGTTCGGCGTGGTAGTTCAGTGGAAGTGAAGTTCAGTGCAGTGTTCTGTGTTCGGTTTCCGGGTGCTGTGTCCTGACCTTGTTCCGTCGAGGAAGGCTGAGAGTTTCTGTGGGACAACTTGACTGGCGAGATAGATCCGCGGAAGGGAATCCGCTACGAAGGATTTGGTGGAGTGGAACAGAGAAGCAGAGGATAAGTTGCCTTGGAAACATCAAGTCCCCTGCCTGGGTAGAGATAAGTGCAAACCTTTTACTGGCCGTATGATACGTGATTTATATACCAAGACACTGCATATGAAGAGAAGCGATCTAGGAACCGGAGTCTAGACCCGTAATGTGAAGACAGCTGTTATGATGCACGAGTGAGATCGCTAAATATTCTTCCGTTTTACTTACCTGCTGTTCAGAACAAGGAGGTGGGCTGTGGCCTTATATTTCACAGAGTGGTTGAGAGTGACGTGAGTTGATGCTGTGCCCACCGTGTGTGTTTGAAGTGAAGCTACTGCATGCTTACTATACCGAATTCTGTCACGTGCCCATCGGCCTTGCCCTGTGTTGCAGTTTGGAGCCGCTGAAGAAGAGATTGAGCGACGGTGGAATTAAAAGCTTGCGGTGTTCTGATTTATCATTGATGTTGTCTGGAGAACGGAGGAAGTCCAGTGATCTGCTGTTCCGAGTGTCCCCCATCGAACGCCACGTGCATTCTGTGTTATCAACACTGTCGTGAGCTTCTGCATCCCCTGTATAGGAAAGAACAAACCGGACTCGAAGTATCTACCTGTTGTCTAGTCGACGCCCCTTTCACAGCCGTGGGCTTTCTGCATCCCCTGTATAGGGAAGAACAAACCGGACTCGAAGTATCTACCTGCGGTCTAGTCGACGCCCCCTTCACAGCCGTGAGCTTTCTGCATCCCCTGTATAGGGAAGAACAAACCGGACTCGAAGTATCTACCTGCTGTCTAGTCGACGCCCCTTTCACAGCCTGAGCTTTCTGCATCCCCTGTATAGGAAAGAACAAACCGGACTCGAAGTACCTACCTGCTGTCTAGTCGACGCCCCTTTCACAGCCGTGGGCTTTCTGCATCCCCTGTATAGGGAAGAACAAACCGGACTCGAAGTATCTACCTGCTGTCTAGTCGACGCCCCTTTCACAGCCTGAGCTTTCTGCATCCCCTGTATAGGAAAGAACAAACCGGACTCGAAGTACCTACCTGCTGTCTAGTCGACGCCCCTTTCACAGCCGTGAGCTTTCTGCATCCCCTGTATAGGGAAGAACTAACCGTACTCGAAGTACCCACCTGCTGTCTAGTCGACGCCCCTTTCACAGCCGTGAGCTTTCTGCATCCCCTGTATAGGGAAGAACAAACCGTACTCGAAGTACCCACCTGCTGTCTAGTCGACGCCCCTTTCACAGCCGTGAGCTTTCTGCATCCCCTGGATAGGAAAGAACCAACTGGACTCGGAGTACCTACCTGCTGTCTAGTCGACGCCCCTTTCACAGCCGTGAGCTTTCTGCATCCCCTGTATAGGAAAGAACCAACTGGACTCGAAGTACCCACCTGCTGTCTAGTCGACGCCCCTTTCACAGCCGTGAGTTTCCTGCATCCCCTGTATAGGAAAGAACCAACCGGACTCGAAGTACCTACCTGCTGTCTAGTCGACGTCCCTTTCACAGCCGTAAGCTTTCCGCATCCTTTGTATAGGAAAGAACCAACCGGACTCGAAGTACCTACCTGCTGTCTAGTCGACGCCCCTTTCACAGCCGTGAGCTCTCTGCATCCCCTGTATAGGAAGGAACCAACCGTACTCGAAGTACCCACCTGCTGTCTAGTCGACGCCCCTTTCACAGCCGTGAGCCTCCTGCATTCCCTGTATAGGAAGGAACCAACCGTACTCGAAGTACCCACCTGCTGTCTAGTCGACGCCCCTTTCACAGCCGTGAGCCTCCTGCATTCCCTGTCTAGGAAGGAACCAACCGGACTCGAAGTACCTACCTGCTGTCTAGTCGACGCCCCTTTCACAGCCGTAAGTTTTCCGCATCCTTTGTATAGGAAGGAACCAACCGTACTCGAAGTACCCACCTGCTGTCTAGTCGACGCCCCTTTCACAGCCGTGAGCCTCCTGCATTCCCTGGATAGGAAAGAACCAACCGTACTCGAAGTACCCACCTGCTGTCTGGTCGACGCCCTTTTCACAGCCGTGAGCTTCCTGCATCCCCTGTATAGGAAGGAACCAACCGTGTTCGAAGTACCCACCTGCTGTCCAGTCGACGCTCCTTCCACAGCCGTAAGCTTTCTGCATCCCCTGCAGA